>JBCJKH010009118.1:833-10991 GCA_039877255.1 Loriculus beryllinus | reverse complement strand
ATATCTTCAGAAATAATTCCATGAGCTACTTTAGGCTTGGGCTGCACTCACCTGCAGCTTAAGGGCTTGATCCTGCAAAGTGCTGAGTACCCCACAATCCCATTGCCATCACAGGGAATTAGGGCCATTCAGTACCACACAGGATGAAGCTACTGATGCTGCCTCCCGCTGCAGCAATTCCCAGCAGAAGTCTGTGCAAGTATCCTTGTCTTGCACTGTGCATAATATCCCTCTGGAGGGGATACACTCCGAAGTGGGATGTGAAGCCCAATATATTTAATTTCCTGTCTTAGTTTTAAGATCTGCTTTACTTAATGGTAACCATTAACAGTCAGGCTGTCAGTGATTCAGCTTTATAAAAGCTTTTAATCAAGACCATTGTTTCTGCTCACTGCATGAAAGTGTACCACTCTGACAGTCATTCACAAACATATGTATAGATACCACATGGAAGCTGTCTGAATTTATGTCAAAATTTTTGAGGTTGATTTCTAGTTAAATTGTTACAAAAATGTATAGATTTTCTTGTTCTTGCCAGCTTTATGGAGAGCTCTGCAAAGTCTCTATAACTGAGAATAGCTCTGGAAAGCATCCCTTTAGAGACACAGATTCACAGATCCTTAAGATGCACAATGCTCTCAGTGCCTCCAAACCGATGTCAACTTTTCAGAAAAAATGTTGCTGCTGTCAGAAAATCATCCAGAAATAGAGATGCTTATTTTTGCTCATTAGCAGATTGTTATTCTTTTTTAGCTGGCCATATAATATATTTTTATATAAGAAGTGTTTACAGGTTTTTTTATCAAGAACAGAAAATATGAGGGCTGTTCCTTGCCACTTCCTAGAAATGAGATTCTGTGGATTGCTAAATGGTTAGCAGTACTGTGTTGACTTTAAGTACAGAATTACGCGGTTATGAATGCAAGCAAACTTCCGTCCAGATTATCAAATGGTTAGACTATTTCACTCTGAAAAGAGCAGCTAATCCACATGCTTGTTCCTCTCTTCCACCCCTCCCCAATATACCTCTTCTAAGTTACCCAATAGTATTTTGAAAAAGATCTGCACAGGATATATAAAAGAGTAACTCTGTAGACACCAACAAAGGTACTCTTGTTTGATACTGGAAGTGGAAAATCAGGCCAAAGAACAAGAAAAATTCTGGAACAGCTATGTCTGAAATATGAAACCTATAATTTTTTTTCTTGTCTTAAGCTTATAATAGTCAGATGCAGTTCTCAAGCTGTCCTAAACACAGTGAGAGTTCAAATTTCTGATACAGTTTGTAATAATCTAGGCAGTTAAATGTTTGGATGCCAAACTTGCAATGGCTTGTTTTTCACTAATTGCTAATATCCACCTTTTTATACTTGCACTTTTACAGCTCATAAATAATGAAGATTTGAAATATCTTTCTAAATTCTGATGCATTTATCTATTCCTCATTATCTGTGCCTGAAAAACAGAACAACATACCATGTTCATGTCAATGCCATTGGTGTACGTCCATGCATGCTGGAAGTATTCCTCAAGTCGCTGCCGCAGAGGGTTGGGGATTTGATGAAATCGTATGAACTCCTTTACTCGCAGCATCTGCATGTGATAGCGTGCAGTTCCCGAGTACAGTCTCTGGATTATTGCAGATACATTTCCAAAAATGCTAGCATACATTAGTGCTGGATTAAATAGAAACAAAAGTTACTTAAGTCTTACAGTTCTTTCAATGTACTTTGTATGCAAAACAGCTTAGATGAGACTATTAACATTTTCAGAGATGTGGAATTGATTTACCTGAGGTTTTCTATTGATTTGATTGTATTAGCAGTGACTCAGCAGATGAAGCTTAAATATTATATCATAATCAGGTTGGTAATATTTCTCTTTGGAGATATGTAGTCCTAAATTTAATGTTGTAAATTAGGTTAATCTAATTTTATGGACTTCGGTAGAACTAAGAACTAGGAAATAGGATTAAGTACAAGTTAAGAACAAAAAGCAGGGTTAAGAAGCTAAACATACATATGTAGGATCAGAGTTTAAATAGACAAATAAAATATAATTTGATTATCCAAAAAGTGTTGAGCTATACTTTGCTAAATCCACTCAAAAATCTGCTTTGTACCCCTTATAGGATTTGCTTCCAGGCAGATACACAACACAAAACTTCTGACAGTTTGGGTAACAGATTCTGAGTAGTCAAGCAACTTGACTACTTCCTGACACTGCATGAGTCACAACATATTTTGCATATAACATGGCATTCCCTGGGAATTTGCCCTTCTGGCTGCGTTTTTATAATCTTATTAGACTGTTAAGTCATTTTTTCAAACACTGAGGAAAAAAAAAAAGATAAAAATTAATAAAATAAAACTACTTACAGCCAATCAACATGACACAGATGGAAAAGATTTTCTCTGAGTTGGTGTTTGGAGACACATTTCCAAATCCTACACTTGTCAGACTGCTGAAGGTAAAATAAAGTGCTGTAACATATTTGTCCTTGATTGATGGTCCAGAGCTTGCATCACTCTTATTATAATGTTTTCCTAATTGTTCTCCTAAAGAATCCAACCAGCCAATCTTGTGAGCCAGGTAAGGTCTTTCTACATTTCCAATGGCATACCAAATGCAAGCAAGCCAGTGTGCAATTAGTGCAAATATGCACATAAGGAGCATCAGAACTGCAGCACCATATTCTGAATATCTGTCCAATTTCCTTGCTACCCTCACCAAACGCAGTAGTCTAGCTGTCTTCAGAAGACCTATTAAAGTTGTTGTCTGCAAAAATAAAATAGAAATTGATTTTATCTGTTAGCAAATTATCTGCAGCAAATTAGTAGTCAGTATGAATAAGCTATTTTGGGGAATCAACGAAACTAGTAGATTAACCCATTTAAATGTAATAATTTAATTTTCTTTAAACTATCAATTTCAGTATAAAAACAGTGAAGAAAATAAGAAACACACATTTTAAATTAAGATATATTAAAGCTCTCATTATCTGCTCAATACTCTTTCATTTTCAATATTACACTTCATCTGGACTCTTGGATCCACTCTCATGGACTTGAATGATTCATTGGATTCATGATGTTTCGGCATGATGAAGTCAGTAAATTATTGGAACTACTCATAATCATGTGACTTGTACGTAAAAAGTATTTATGATGACACAGAAAGTAATGACACAGAAAGTAATTTCAGTGTGAATTTCTCATTGCCACATAAAGGCAGCTGTTTCATTGATTGTCAACTCAACAGTGTGAAAGACCACTTCAAAACTCTACGCTTAGGCTGATCTTCAGCATGTGAATATTGCCATTAGGTATGGGTTTTTCTTTCTGTAAGCTAGATCAGGCTTAAATATTTATGATCCCTTAAGGAAGAAAGCAATCGTAAGAAAATCTAGCATTTTTTTTTTGTTAGTGGGGTGTTGGAATCATTCTGTCACAGATGTAGTCATTTCTTTACAGCATGTAAGTGGCAACATTCTTACAGTGCCCCTTAAATAGATCAGAAGGTAGACTGTGAATCCAAAATATGTCAACACTGTTCCACCCCATTCTTAAGATAAGACTTGCTAATATTATGCATCCTCACTGTCAATTCCATGCTTAGATTCTGTATCAGTTTGAGCTCTGGAGTATGCAGGAGGTGTATAATATAAGCAAACTCCATGTCTCCTTGGTGAAATCAGTATGACTGGGAGTAGATATGCTTTAAAGCATCAAGAAACTCATCCTGAGTTTGAATTTTCTTTAACACTGTGGGGAAGCTTTGACACTAAAATACAGCTGGCAGCAGAGGCAGACACCTTTCACAAGACCAGGTTGCTCAAAGTCCCATCCAACCTGGCCTTGAACACTTCCAGGGATGGGGCATCCACAGTCTCTCTGGACTTCCATGACTTCTTAAATGTGATGGAGAGTGGCTTAGTCACTTCATCCACCAGTTCTCTCAGAAAATGCAGATACATCTCATGGGGTTCCATGGACTTGTGCACCTTCAGGTTGATCAGCCTGATCATCTCCTACAGTGGGCAGTTCTTCATTCTCTCAGTCCCTGTCCTTGCCTTCTGTGGCTTGTGCAGTGTGGCTGGAGCTCTTGCTAGGGAAGACTGAGCCTTCTCCATGCCCAGCATAACCAGGTCACCCATTTCTTTCCAGAGGAGGCCTGCATTTTCCCTAAGTCTTCTTTTTTATCTCTGATGTATGGATAGAAGCTTTTTTTGTTGCCTTTGATGTCCCTGGGTATATTTAGTTCTATCAGGGCATTAGCTTTCTTAACATGATCCCTGGCTGCTTGGGCAATTTCTCTGTATACTTCCCAGGCCACCTGTCCTTACTTCCTAAACCTTCTGTAGGCTTCCTTTTTGTATTTGAGTTTGTCTAGTTGCTCTTTGTTCATTCAATACCTTTTGGTTTTTTTTCTAGCTATAGTACAGGAGGGAGTTCTGGATTAAGAAGTGTATTGGGGTTTTTTTTTAGGCCCATTTAGTTTAACTAGCAGGTCTCAACTGACTGATGCCAGTCTGTTTTCCTTTCCTGATTTCTTACACCTGGGGATTGAAAGCTCTTGTGCCCTATGAGAATAATCCTTAAAGATCTGCCAGCTCTGTTCTGCTGCCTTGTTCCTGGTCTTTGAGGGTAGTTTCCCAGGGGTTCCTAATTACTCCTTCCAGAGATGGAAGTTTGCTTTCCTAAAATTCAAGGCCTTGACTTTATTCTTTGTTTGACCCATATCAGTCAGTACTGCAAGATGAGGGATGGAACCACATCTTTAGTTGTTTTAAAATAATTATTCAGTTCTACTAATTAGAAGCTTGAAAAAGGTTACAGTTTGTCATTTTTTTTCTCTTCCATGGAAACAAATTACCTTCTAAAAATGGGAGTTTATGGATACTACATTTTCTAAGTATATATATATGTGTAAATATATATGCTTACATATATTTTACAAAATCCTTATATACTACAAGGAGGTAGTCTTAATAACCTATTATCTGATAAGACTTCTTTTTTAATAATGAGATTAGTTTATACCCTCAATTTCTCAAGCCCTGATGCTGAAATGACCACAGCAGCGGCCTATTTTGATGGACAGCAATTGATTGCATCATGATTTGAAAGAGGAGGGCATCAATCTATCTTACTGCAGAGTGTAATTCAGAAGTTATTATTGTATTGGACTGGGAGAAGGAGCTAGTATCACCTAATTAATTATCTGCATAAATATTATCCTGCCTGAGCAAAAAGCCATTTATGACTCATGACATACTCACTGATGGCCAAACTCTTAGGTTTACTTTAGATTATTTTTTTTTTAATTTATCTGTTTTTGCTAATGTATAAATCTATAGTGTAATCTTGGTTTTGTCTCTTTTTTTAAACCAAATAACTCCCTGATTTGTATGTGTAGTTCAAACTGCCTCTTTCAATGTGCATTAATGTGTATTTGCCCACACAGTATTTAATCTCCAGTTTCTCAGTACTGTAAGGTCCTCAGTTTCTCAATAATTTCCTACTGCCTATATTTTATGTTAAAACCATCATCAACCATCTATATTTTTTACAGCTTGCAAATAAACCTATTAAATATGAGCACTATAGCATCAACCATAGTTAACTCTTTTCTCTCTCTTGGAAAAATCTCTAATACATGCCAGAATTTGGCCTCCATGTCTATGCTCCATTACCTAAATAGCCTCTTCTGAGCACTGTGTCATTGTTGAAGATCTTTATGATGTACGGATCATGATATCGAAAATGTTAGCAAACAAATAGCAACTAAACAAAAATATTATAACTAACCCAAACTTCTTATTTACAGCACAGTACTGGTACTTCAACTGCTATTGATAAAGGACTTCCAAATGGTCTACAAATAACTACCTGCTCAAACTGTGCTGGTGTTCCTCTTTGCTTCATCTTGAAAAACAATTAAAGGAAGAAAAAGTTGATACTAAATGCTTTTCTGATATTAGCTACCCACTTAAATAATTTCCAGAGACTCTACCCTAATGCTGCATCATCCAGTGAATTGCTAAATTGAGCACAGGAAACTATATTAATCTTTTCCTGAGATGTTTTCTGAGCTTGATTTTCAAATATATTTTAATTTCAAAGGGGATAGTTTACTGATTCTCTCTGTGGAGATGCAGTCAGGACTATAAGGTTCAATCTCCAATTCTAGAAATGAGGGGCTCTTTGTAGTTTGCTTTAACAGATGCACTGTGTAATGGAGCGAAGATATCAGAACTAAGAGGAGAACTTTGATTTATATATCTCCATTTTAGCCAAATCCCATCAAATTTCTTCACTTATACCTATGAATACAAGACACATTCACTTTTCAATTTTGTTACTGTGCTGGATATATACATCATGATGTATTTCTTTTTATTTTCTAAGGCATCACTTTTCCTGTTGATAGGCTTTTTAGCTCTGTAAAATAGCTCTGATCGCTATTATTTGTAAAAACAAAAAAAGGAATATGCTTTTCAGCATATTTCAGCACAGTGTTCTCTTTGGCCTCAATTTAATAAATCTATAAACATGAAGTTTTTCTTGCTGAAGCTATTGCCATCACTTATTTGTATGTTTTATTGCAGTAGGTTCCAGATGAAAAGTAAGAAACTGGTTATCTACATATCCATCTGATTTTTCCCTTCAATGTGCCTGTCTTTGAAATGAAAAGCTGATCAATACATTAAAAAGCACATTATTTTAAATGCATATATCTAAAAATATCTAGTAAACTTCAGCAGCATTCCACTTGTACATGCATCTCATCTAAGTGTGTGCTTAAAGGATCTGAGCCACTGCAACTATTATTTGTTTAAAACCTAAACTAAGCTCCTCAGCTGAGCAGAAGGATTAAAAATAAACCACAAAATGAGCAGAAAGTAAGAAGTCTATCCCAAGTATCAGGGATGCCACTTAACGTTTACAATGCATGCACAAAAAAAGAGAATGGTTTACTACCAGCCATGATAATTTTGTGTTGAGTCTACTTAAAGTAAAAAAAAATAAAAATGTAAAATTATATTAATTCCTTATTTTAGAAACTGGAAAGTCTTACTCTGTTATTTTCCTTTGGCTGATAAAGTATGGCTGAAATAGAAGCATTCAGATAGGGCTGCATGTGGTATTTGGATTATTATCTCCTGCCCTTTCCAGATGCGGTTTGGTATCAAGGTGTTTTAAAGTTGGGTGAGCACACATGCAGCTCTCTTTGGAGCTTATGTTGTTTAATAAAAAGACTTTTCAGTACAATTGTTCGTAGGGGATCTTATTTGAGGAATCTCCAGATAACAAAAAAGACTATTTCATAAAAAAGATAACCTTATGACTGAAAAAATTCTATTGAATGAAAAATGCTCCATTGTAATAGTTTTATGTTTGCTTCTTCTTGCTAAATTATCAAAAAGGGGTCATAAGGGAAATATTATATTTAGTAATGTATGAAACAAAACTGCAGTAAGTAGCAGCTTAGAAAAAGTGATTGACATATTCAACACCCTGAATGAGAGGGAGAAGTCATGATGATATGGTGAACTGGACATAATCTGAATAGTTTTATTGCTGCTTTGGTAAACAAACTAGTTTTTCCAGATAGTGAAACTGTTCAATTGCTAGGTTTAGAGGGAATAAAGAATTAAATTACTTGCACCTTCAATACTGAAAAAGTAATTTCATGGTCCAATAATTGCTGTTACATGTTCCACGTTTCTGTATTTGTGCACTCACCTGCCAGAATGTACTTGTTTACTACTAATCTGTAACATTATCTTATGTTAAAGTTATCCCTTTAACAGCACTTTAACACCTGGCACTTTACTCTTAACATCTGTAACAAGGGGAGGTGCGAAAGGGTTCAAATCAAAAGAGGGTTCAGGGTCAAATCAAAAGAGCATTCCTTTGATGAACTTTGGAATTGGCCCCTGTTGTAATTCTTGATGTTCCACACTTCCAATCACTGAATGTAATTTTTGGTAGTGATGAGCGCTCAGGGATCAGAAAGGGATGCGGACCACACCTGAGGAGGAATGATGTGGTCCAAGTTAGAAGCAGTGTAATTGTCAGAATGTTTGTCTTTCATACGTCTGTGGTATCAAAACCACAGAAAAAAAATCTGCAGAAAGACTGAGACCTACTACAGATAATGAATGTAAAAGTGATCAAATTTCCCTTGAATCTCTAAGCTTTTTAGTCACCTTCTGAATAGAAAAGTTCTCTTTTGGGAGACTATTAACGTTTCCTCTGTCCTTGATGTTACTGTCTCTCTTATTATTGCATTTCCTTAACGAAATTTATTTCTACTGTGTTTTATTACCTACTTGTTTCTCCAGATTCCTCATCTACATTGTGAGCTCATTAGGAATGTTACTATTGATTTCTATGACTGCCAAATTAGACCACATTATTATAATGATTCTTCAGAAGTACAGGAGACATGAAAACATTCTCATTATATAAAATTTAAGAAAAAGGTTTTAAGAAAAGCATGACTGATGTTCATCCTAATTCTGATTTTTTTAAGGCTAAATATGCTCACAGGACTGTCAAGGTGCATGTAGGTATGTGCCAGTTGTTTTATACTGAGCTACAAAGGCATACTTAATGATGTTTAAATGTAATCTGTAAGTGTAGCTAGAGTATGCTCAGAATTCAGATCAGGTTTTTGGCGTGGACATAAAAATATTTGCTGTCACAGCAAATGACTTTAATAAAAATGAATTAATTTTAAAATGAAAACATTTTTATATTCTCTGTATCGTGACATGGAGGCTTACAATAAGATCAGTAAATTTCCATGCTAAATCCTCAACTGCTGATTAATTTGTAGTTTTTCACCTTTCTCTTCTCATTTAATGAGATGCACATAAGGTCAACAGAACTGTCTGTTTCCCTTATGTCAATATGTGCAAAATATTATTTTTAAGAAATGGATTTGTGTCCTTTGAAAAGTGAATGGTTCATATTTTGCTTGGTTTGCTGCTTTTTTTGTTTTAACTGCTGTATTGTATGCATCACAAAACCCCCCAATTCTCTACTTGTCAGTTCACTTTCCATCAAAAAACATAACTTTAGTCCTTCTTAAATTAAATAAAATTCTTTGGAAAGAGGCAGAACTGGGTCAGGCACCCAGAATACAGTGTATGCTTTATATATCTTTGGGCAAGTTCTGGATGCATATTTTGAGTACTTTTTTAACCTGTCATACAGAAAGGGTGAGGACATCTGTCATGTCTGGCAAGATTAACCCCATATAATCTTTTTTCTTTCTTTTGGTAGTCCAAATTCTTGATAAAATAGAAAACAGATAAATCTTTTTGTTGACCAGTATAGTTTATACTACAACTCCTCTGTTTCACACTGAGTAAGTATCTGACCTAAAGATTTTGAACAGGGACAATTATTTTAATGCTTTAATGCCAACAGAACACTTATATGCATTTTGCACAGTTTTTAAAAAGCAAGCAGCAAATACAAGAAGCAGTTCTTAAATAAAATCATTTGAGGAAATCCTTCATAAATTATATATTTATTTCATTATTTGTAAAGGCAGTGTCAAATGCAGTGTAACTGAAAAATACTAGCTAAATCATTCAACTTGTTCTGCCACTGAAAGCTAATATTCTACATTATTCTATTAAGGAAGGTATAATTTTAGTTAACTTTAAAAGATGGGGCAGAACTACTAAACAGCTATTAACTGGCAAGCAAAAGGTTTATTAGGATATACAGATTATAGTAGTAAAGTAAAAATTTAAAATTTAAGAGTTCATATTCATTTAAGCTTACCTCTTCAGAGCCAGATCCAAAAATCAGCAGGTCAAAAGGTATTGCAGCAACCATGTCAATTAGGAACCAGCCTTTGAAGTAGTGAATTGCTATTTTTGCTGGGTCACTTACCACTTCTTCATTCTGGTTCACATATGTTGTTCTGAAGTTTATCAGAATGTCAATGATAAACATAATATCCACAATTAAGTCTACAACATTCAGTGGGCTGCAAGAATATCCACACTCTCTCCTCTTCCTTTCCTCACTATCATTCAGAAGGAAGGCAGCAGAATAAGGGGTGAATATGGCTGTGTATATTACCAGCAACAGAATGAGCCAGTCCCAGACAGCTTTGAAAGGACTATAGTGC
>JBCJKH010009103.1:0-23720 GCA_039877255.1 Loriculus beryllinus | reverse complement strand
CGGACGCGGGGTTCGAGACGATCATGGTCAACTGCAACCCGGAAACGGTGAGCACCGACTACGACACCTCCGACCGCCTCTATTTCGAGCCGCTGACGGCGGAGGACGTGCTCGAGATCCTGCACGTCGAGCAATCGCGCGGCGAGCTGGTCGGCGTGATCGTGCGGGTGGTGTTCGCGTCCACGTGCTCGATGCCGAGGTCGTCCGAAGACCGGAGCTGCGGCTGCAGTGACGGATGCAGGTGCAAAACCCAGTACACAAAGCTTTTCAGTTGGGGAGTTATAACTCACTCTGGGAAGGAAACCTGCGGTTTTAGGTCAAAATACCTGCTTATAATATTAAATAGCTGTACGCTAAACTTAAAATCAAACAGATTTCAAGCCATGAATTTTAATTGTCCTTTATCTTCTAATTTATCATTTGATGCTAGATATTGCTTACAGGTAACTGCTGATTTAAAGAAGAAAAGTAAAACCAGAAAATTCTGAAGGATGTGCTTGTCAAAATATCTAAATCTATGGAAAGAAAACATAACTAGAAGACATTCAGTGCTTCAATGGCTATGCTGGTCTTGCAAAACATTGTGCGTCTTTGTGATTATGTCCAGCATTAGAAGATTGGCTTTCTTAGTAGAGGCTTCTCACACAGCTTTCTTCATCATTCAGCCACTTCTTCATCTGATAGGGTCAGCCTAAGCTGACCTGTAAAATCAAGTGTCATTGAAGCTCGGAATTTCCATGTGACATAACATGTACGTAAGAACTGTGGTGACTGCCACACCTGTCTTGGCTGATTTAATCATTAATTGATTCTTAGAACAAAGAGCCATTATAAAGATAGAGATGGTGTGGAAAAAAATTGGTTCCCTCCATGGTTAAGTATCGATGATGTTCAGCTCTGCCCTGTAGTGGACAGACAGCAGGCAGAAGGAAAACAGTTGCTGGCAAGGTCAACTTGATCTGTCTGAGACCTGATATGCATCACAGGCACCGATCAGGTACCTCTTTCCAGAAAATGAATATCCTCATGAGCTCAGGTTTCCATCAAGTGAAGCAGATGCTCCAAGTCCCTTTAGTTTTGCTCCCATTTTTAAAAAAGGAAAGCATCACTTCTTTAGCATTAAATCTGCGTTATTGGCAACCACTATTTGAAAAGATGACAGTTTCTTATAAGTAAACGTAATATATACATTTGGTTTACGGGACAAGTCAGAAGCAGCGTTGATGGCACCTGCAGCTGATTAAAGGATCACTACAGATATCCTTAAAGACACATAAAATGGGAAAGATCTAGCCTCAAAAAAAAAAAAAAAAAAAGGTTGAGGGCAAAAAGAAAAACTAACTACCATACACAGAATAATTATTTCCCAGCAAAACATGTTGTCAGACAGAAATAGCAAAGGTAATGGTGGTAAATCTAGCTATTAAATAGAGAATTAAGGTGTTACAGATAAAAAGGAGCAACAAGAGACTTTACACTGGAAAACAGACTATAGCAGGAAATATATATCTCTGTTTAAGTCTGTGTGATCTATAAATGTGCTGAGGGAGCATATGTGTGATAGCTGTGAGAGTTAAGTAAGCAAGTTAAAAAAAAAAGAATTGCAAGTATTACTGATTTTAAAGAAAATCCATCTATTTAAAATTATTTCATTTAGGAAGATGCTTAGAAACCAGAAGGTCATGTCTGAAGATGTCCTTTGGTACTTTTCCCAGCTAATCACTGTGTTATTTGAGATCTCTAAGTAAATTGAACACTCATTCTGCTATGCACATTTCTCCTTTGTAATTTAGCCTCAGTTACCTGCCGTATTAACCTGAAGATCTGGATGAACTGGATGTTGATCAAAACATATCCCTAACTGGCTTATTGAATCAAGTGCAAGATCATTTTGGGTAACAAATTCTCAAACCTTTTCTAATTCTGTATTGATGCATGAAGCATCATAGGTGTTTTATGATCTCACTTCGCTTTCTGCAACACAAATACTCATGTTGTGGTGAGGACTTTTCTATTTAGCTCAGTATTGGTAATTTACATGGCATCGTGACTTCAACAATATAGTATCTTCTTCACTTTAAACAGCTTATTGCATCCACTGACAACTGCTGAGACTCACAGCAGTGTCTTATCAATGCTGTTCATATTTGGAAGAGCGCAGAGGGATGAGGAGAAGCCTTTCAAGAGAAACAGGAGCACATTAAGCCCTGCATTTGCAGAAGAGTAGGGGCTTTGCTGGTTTCATCTGATCAGGATGTTCATCATACTACTGAGTGCTCAGGATTGGTGGAGTATCTTTGAGTGCTTGCAGCACACATAGAAAGTTTCAAGCAAGACCTAAAGATTAACAAGACAGAACTCTGAAATATTTATACTCTTTCAAACACACAAAAACGCACTTGGAGACAAAATGGGATGGTGCTGCACTGTTTCCGTCCTACACCTATCCTTGTGACATTGTTCTTTGGTTTGGCTTTCAACTTCTCACCTTCCTATCAAAACACTTTCTGATCTGAACTCTGCCATTTCCCAAAGGTATCTGTCAAACAGAAGGAAATGACTTCCCACTTGATGAAAAAGAAATTATTTTTTTGAGGGAGGTATTAAACATAGTCCTAAAGGCATACTTCAGTGATACCAAATTTGAGATAAAATTATGCTGTTAATTTAGTAAATGTAAGTGGGGAAAAAAGTCGTGCTTTTCCCTCCAGGGTAGAATATGGGGGATATTTGTGAGAATTTCCTTTTAGTTATTGTAAGCAAAATAACTCTAACCTAGTCTGCCATCTTTCAAGGATATTTTTTGCAGTTACTCTTAAAATGCAGGCTTACAAAGTCTCCAGCAGTAAAGAAGAAATAACTGCATTAAACCAGAAAGGTTCTCAGTATTGTTTTTCCGCATGGAATGGGAAACTACTGATGTTTTGCAGAGGAATAAAGCTAAATGCTACCTTTTCTATTTCCCTGCGCAAATTGCCCATTCATGATTCAAGCTTCAAATGTGTTTCAGCACCAAGAAATCACAAGCTGTATCTCAGCTTTCAAAGGGCAGCATGAACATCCTGTGATGTTTTTTACACATATCAGAAAACTAAAATTCAAAGAAGAGAGGAGATGTAACTAACCTCCTGCTAGGGGTCTGAGAATTGACCTCAAAGGAAAGAGAGGTCTGAAAACTGAACACAATGCCACAAAGCTAGATGTGTGATATACCTGACTTATCTATTTTGGGGATGGACTGATTCAATGCTACCTTCTCATGGCTCTTAATTACCAGGCTTCCAGACAAAGCTAGTAGCTCCAGTATTTGAAGAAGCAAAATTTCCAAGGATGCTTTTGAGGGTGGATCCAAAAGCTTGTAATAGCTTTTATTTTTTATTCTTTTTTTTTTTTTTTTTTTTTATGAAAGGACCTGATTTTTGGGAAGAGATTTGGATTTCTTAAGTAGCTTGTATAAAATAAAGTGTCAATTAGTACAGTGATAACTGCTGAAATTGAAGCCACCTCCACACAAGCAAGTTAAAAGACACCTCTTCTGCTTTCAGCAGCATTAGAAGGTGGGAAGAAGAAAGGAACCTGTGAACTCTTTCTTAATCCGAACTGGTTTTTGATATGCATCCCTTCTGATGTCTTAGATTTCTTTTCTTCCATAAACTTAAAAAGATGGAGGTTTTGTCTGGCTCATGCGTAACCCTGTCAGTATTAAAAGACACAACTCAGAAAGAAGTCTAGTTGAGTAAAGGAGGTACTCCTAAGTAAGAAGGGATGATTTTAGAGCCAAGTACAGTGTCTGGTACCAAGTACATCAAATCAACACTGAAATGGTACTCTAGGAAGACACATAGTCCTAACAGCTGAGAGGAGAGAAGCAGCCGTTCCTACAAGCATTGCATGGGTTATTTTTCTTACTAAACAAGCTTCTGAATTTGGGGAGGGTGATTTTGAGTAGTCAGTCAGTAGTTCAAATTGACTAAACTCTTTATCACATAAAGAGATTTCAACAATAAATTGACAAGCATATAAGTAATAGACTTAACGTATTTTCCCCTCCCCCCCCCCCCGCCCCCAAAATTGCATGGATTGTTGACAAGCACTCAAAAAAAATAAACTAGGCCCATAGTAAAACACTGTTCCGACACAAATACCCACTTGTAGCAGATGCAGAATTTGCACAACCTCACACTTGACCTTTTAAACTGCAATAGGAATAACTTGGCTGGCTGCAGCCAGCAGTGGAAGAGAGAGCGGGTATAGATGGTATTATTCAGAACTGCCTTACCAAAAGGCGTGCCAACTCCCTGACATGGAAATCACCCTCAACAACTTTGCCAACCATTTATATCCTGCCAGTTTGAAGGCACTTCTCTTTTTGGAATGGTTTTATCCATGCTCATAGCAGAATACAAGAAGCAAAGTATTTTTCTTACTTCAAGGCGGCTGTGAAAATGCACGTGTAGTAGAGGGAAATAAAGAAACAGAATCCAATGTGTGTTTTCCAAAGTGTCACTTGAGAACACAAAACAACGATTTAGCAGGAAAATATCTTCTTTTTCTGTCAACTGGACTTTATTTTTTTTTCCATCTTCTTTTCTTTCCATTTCTCCCTTGAATTTTTCAGGGCAAAAAAATGGATTTCAAATGCTAATTCATGTTTTAGACTTCAATCATGATTAAATAAGACTGGGTGTGGAGAGGGGAGGAAATTACTATTGATTTTCAGGTTTAATAAGGAAGACAAAAACAGAATATGGAAGTTCTTTTATATCTCCTCCTCAAAAACAGTTCTAAATTTCCCTCTTTTAAAACCCTAAATCAGGTTAATGAGCTCCAAGAACACTTCTTAAAATTGTGTGGAATCATAGGGCACAGTCTGCTGGCACAGTATAAAAGGGTGCACAAGCTAATTAGCTCCCTTCCTCCTTTAGCCTCAATAATAGGTATCCTAGAGTTTAATCCATGTATAACTGGAATTTTAAAGCCCCAAACCCTTAAACCCTTTATACCATGGAAACACCCAGACTGATGTTTTTCTCAAAACAAAATAAAAATGCTAATGACTGTGCTGCACAGTAAGGCCCTAATGACACAAAATGTCTGTAAACTGCATCAGTTATTGTCACATATGGGAAATAAAACCAGCCGTAGACTTTTCTTCATGTGCATAAGTTATTCCTCCCCATTAGGTTTCTGTACCAGTTTGTCTTTGAATGTACCAGTTTGAATGGTAAGTACTTTCCAGCACACTTCAGGGGCTCTTGAAAAACTTGGGAAAGAATGGTTTTGTTAAGCTTCCTTACGCTTGGTTTTAGGATATTTATTTAAAACTTGGCCACCCTATTTCCAGCTTCCATTTCTTGCCATGTTTGGCTTTCAAATAATGACACAGAATATGAAGAAATTCTTGTTTCTTTTTCATAACTGCTGTTCTCAGTGGGAAAAATCAAAATGTGTCCAACAATGATGTAAATAGTCTTAAATTTTCGTTATCTAATTACACATCTTCATATAGAAATTTCTGCCCCATGGGGTTTGATTTCCTTCAGTTTGTGACATATTTTTACAATGGTCAGTTTTGACTAAGAAAGAGGAAATGCAATGCAGGTTAAAAGTTATTAGCCAGAATAAGTTAATGCTTTTTATAAAATCAGTCAGTATTTATTAAATTGATATCAAATTATAATTTCAGTATTAATGCAAATATAATGTTAATCATCATGTTCTTGAAGATGTAAATTGTTCCCTTTTATCCTCTTAAATTTAAACATAACTAGTCCTCAAAAACTCAATTGTTTTTTGCTATTACTTAAGTAGGTAGGAAGCCCCACAGAAGACATAAATATTCACTTTATTTCATACTGAACTCTACTTGTCAGCTATGCAGCAGTCCTGTGGGTAAAGACTCAGTCTCTCAGATACTGTGGCCCGTGTATTTAGCATATGATAAAGCAAGCCATGGAGGGTGTATGTAGATAATGGATTTATAAGCTCAGCTGCTGCCAGGCGCTTACAAATTGGCTGATAAATTTGGTATGCTTGAAGTCTGAAGTGTGGTATTCATAAATTGGCATAGCTGAAGGCCCCAGTCTCACAAGGTGTTTCTTCTCTGTTGTAGGTGAGTAATCCTACTCATGCCCTTCCACCACTGCCTCACAAGGCAGACTCATCCAAGCAGCTTTCTGGTGGTACACCTGGTGGTACACTTAGTTTCATCCTCCTAATTTTCTTCCCTTCTTCTTTACCTTCCTTAATTACAAGTCAGGCTTTACTTTATCACTAAATATGAACTTCAGACTCTATTTGTATGAGGCCTAGCAACGCCTCAGCTTCTAAATGAGTTTTAAAAGCAGCGATTAACAAAACCCTCATATAGCATGGTATAAAAGCATCAGGAAAAATTCCGACATGATGTGATTCTGTTGAAGCAGCTTGCTTAGATTAGGGAATAAAACAGCCCTTTATATCTACATTAATCTGGGGTTTACTAATTCCTAAAGAAAACACTACTGCAGGTTTTTTCCTAACTCTAAATTGAGTCGGAGGTTCAATTTTAAAGTGTTTGCAACCTTTCTCTTTAATAAGATCAAGGGATGCTATTAAATTAAATTAATATAAAATCAAGTGCCTGATGAACAACAAGAGTCCATTTCTTTTCACAGGTCAGAACTGCTTTTAATGAAGATACAATGATCAGTCTTGAATCAAAGGATCTTCCCAGAGATGAATGAGATGAACACCAAGGCCAACATGCAGATTTTGATAAGCACGTATCTATAACTAACTATGCAAATGAAACAGTATACTCTTATTTCAGGCCCTAGAGGACTCTTTTAATCAATCACATCTTGTGCAAACGGCTTCAGTGTGTCTTTTTGAGTTTCAGTGCAAGTACTCATGTTCCTTTGTTCTATACACAGTTTCTGAGCATGTTTTCTCATAGGTTATTAATTCTGTATCAGCTGGCATAACTCTGACTTGCTGCTGTGGTTCTGGATGACATGGCTACAGAACTCTGCTGCTTTTTCACTGATGGAGCTGGAGTGATATTGTTACGAGTGGGTGCTGTAGCGCTGTTTCTGTGTCAGTCATGGATCTGTGCTGGATTGGTCTCTGCCTACACAAAATGTTCTCTTCCAGTTTGCATGTCAATGTTCAGCAGCTGGAATACTGTCTTTGCAAAACTCTCTTCCAGGAAGTGCTCAGGACAATTAACATATACTAATTGTTAATTAGTGTTCGAGGCGGGGCTTTATTTTGGTTACTGCCAACAAAGAAGTGAGATTTGTTGCTGTGTAGGGCCTTTTCCATATGTCCTGCAGTCAATGTATGCCCATATCAAGCACCTGATATGGTGGTTGCGATACTTATGAATGTTTAGAAGAGTCAGATGTCTGTCTTCATTGAGTTCAGATTACACTGGTTATCAAAGTCTCTTAAATTCCCAAAGGCTCTTGGGAATTTAAAAAATATTCTAGCTCCTGCCTATATAGCCCCTCTTCAACTGGATTATTGTAGGGGTACAGATACTTGAACCTATTAAATACAGCTTCGCACCAATGTCATGTTTATGTTTACCTTAGTGTTACCTAGCCTTTTTGTAAGTATTAGTTGTCATGCACTGTGCAAGGTTATACACTCTTGTACTCCATAAAAGTGGGATGTGACCCCATGGAAAATATACCGACAAATCAAAATTTGTAATCGGTTTAAAGTTCAAGGGTGCAGCCAAATCCTGAGCCAGGGTAATTTGACCTAGATTCACTGAAGTATATCCACAGTGAACTACATAAACAGAAGAACCCTGTCCCACTGTGGTTGCTGTCATATGGTGGGGATCCCAAGGAAACACTTAAAGCCTGATGAATGCTGTGGTTTGCTGCTTCAGCAAAATGAAGCCTCAGATTTAAAAAGAGTATGTTTCCTTCTGCTACTTTCTACAAATAATAGTGACTGAACACCCAGGATGTTGAGGAAACTCTCTCAGTTGAGTTGAAGAGACACTGGCAACATACACCTGCTTATTTCTGTGCCACTAGAGAAGGGAGTGCTAAAACACTGTTTCCACTACTTGGGCCAAAAATCTACATTTGTTGTTCATTTGCTCCTGATACCTTTGGTAGTATCATCCTGTGTCCTTGTGTCCCCGTGCCCCCAAGCTCCAGGTCCATCTAGACATCGACATGCTGTAACTTTTAACCCCGTATTAGCATCATTGCAACAGTTTTCATCAGAAGTTCAGAGTTTGTATTCAGTAGCTAATGTTCCAAGGACACTCTTTAAAAATTGTAGAACAAGGCAACCTTCAGCCATCACACACCCTCACAGATTTTTCCCAGTTTTTCCATTCTCCCCCCCCCAGAATGCCTGTATGTGTGAGTAATAAGGCTTGGGAAATCTCAGCAAATTTTCAACACTAAGTTACTGGAGATACAGAAAAGCAGAACTTGCTAATAGCTCCGGTGATTTCTGGATATTGCTATCAGCTGTTTGAAGAATATTTTTGATATTAATTAAACAGTTGTTAGAACCAGAAATAACAGGTTAAGGGTATGTCTCAGCTATCGTTTGCATTAGTATAAATACAAGGTTGTCTATGCCTGTGTATGCCAGTGAATCTTTCCTTGACTTGCACCAGTGTAACTGACTTCATCTCAGTCCTGGAAGGAATCAAACTGAAATATTTAAACTGGCTCAGGCTGTTTTAACTTTCTTTCCAATGGACTTAGCTCTTCTGAGCACTTGGATGTTAGCTATACCAGTTACTGATAAATAATGCACATTACCTTCGACCACATAAGGTGTTGTCGTGACTGCCTTCACTATATTGAGGAAGACACTATCAATGGCTGGTGTTAACTTAGGTTTTGTGCAGTTCTGGTAACTTTGTCATATATTTTGTGTTTATGTTTCACCCTATATGATGAGAAATAGGAATTCAATAACATAGTGGAAAATCATTCAGAGGGTCCTAGGCAGCATAAGGCACTGCACTATTCGTGATCTTAATTCGTTAGGGTCTTTCCATTGCTATCATCTTAAGTCTGAATTGATTGCAAATAGACTACATAGGAGAAAAAGATTCATACTGACAGCATGTGAATACATGACAGTTAGGAAGAGGACTCATGTTAATTCATGGAAAGACTATTTAAATATTATTCATGTCTGAACTGATGGGATATGGGAGAATTGCAAATGGATTTTTATGTATGGAAGGCAGAATTTACTATACATGATGAGAAGGCATTTGAAAAAAAAAAAAAAGTAGTAAAAAGTATTTTTTACATTAAACCACATGCAGGAAAAACTATGTTCTGCTGTTAATTGTGTTCCAAGCTTCTGATGTGACAAGCTTGGACAGGTTACTCATCCCACTGTATCTCAGATTTAAGGCTGCAAAATACCTGTATGCTGCTGTCCTGCTTTGTCAGGTCAGCCTTACACTTCATGCATTACTGTTTATAAAGAGGATCAGCTCCGCTGGAGAAGTTACTATGGCTGCAAAGGCATAGTGTGCTATGGGGAAATGGTCCTACTCGCTAAGTAGGTGACTGCATTATCCCACTGTAACTCTATTGTTCATTCATTACCTGGAAGAAAAGAAAGTGTTCCGCTACAGACTGTGCGGCTAACGCAAGAGGTTCTGTTAGCATACCGCCAGGAATAAGCCGTTTATGTAACACGCTCAAGTGCACCTCGAAATAGAGAAACCCGTGAGCGTGGAAGGGCGGCGGGACCGCCTGCGCGGGGGGGCACATCGCTCGCTCCCGCCGCCCGGTTCCCCCGTCTGACCGTCTCCGCACGGCCCGGCCCTCCGGCCGCCTGGTCGTCGGAGTGCATCGCCGTAGGGTGGGTGCGACGGCAGCTCACGGCATCCGCACCCCCAAATACCCCAAACCCACTCCACGGCCCTAACGGGACCCGTAGGAGTGGGGGGCAGGGAGCACGAGGAGCAGTCAATCAACCGCGGGCAGGGAGCGGACCGGGGGAAGAGAACGGAGGGAACTGGAGTCAGGGTCCCCGGTGAAGGCGAGGGACACTCACCATGGCGGCGGGCCGGTGGCGGCGGAGCGCTGTCCAGGGTATCGGCCGGCTCGGCTCGGCTCGGCTCTGCCGGCGCTGCCCGCCGCGCCCGCTCTATAAGGCACCGCCTCCTCCCCGGCTCCGCCGCTCCCGCCCCCGCCTGCGGACACATGGCGAGAGGGACCGATCCCGGGCCCCGGCTCCAGGCAGCATCGCTCCGCCAGCAACGCCAGGGGTTCCCTGAGGATCCCCGCTACGCACAGGGAGCCGGTGGAGTGCAAAGAGGGTCGGGAGATGGTGGTGAGAAACGGCAGGGAGGTGGGGATGCAATAGCTGAGAGGGAGAAGTGGTTCACAGAATCACAGAATGGTTTGGGTTGGAACGGACCTTAAAGATTACCTGGTTCCAACCTCCTGCCACGGGCAGGGACACCTTCCACTAAACCAGGTTGCCCAGAGTCCCATCCGACTTGACCTTGAACAATTCCAGGGATGGGGCAGCCACAACTTCTCTGGGCAATGAGTTGAGCAACTCTGCTCCACCACAGCCTTAGGCATCTCTGTGGATATGGACATGGCAAAACTGTTGGGAAGATTAATTTCAGAGGGGTCTCCACTGGCAGGCTGGTTTGGGAGCAAACGAGGTCATGGGCTGGCTGCTGTGATACTGACATGACCCTGTTGTGTTTAACAGAGGGTTCGGTCTATAGCCCAGCACTTACTCATATTTGCAGTTGAAGTTCTCTGATCTGAAGCCCTGAATCCTCCACACAGTGTGCCAAAGTAAGATCGATGTTGCCCCCACAGTTGTCTGTCTGTGTCAACACCCCAGAGATCTATTAGGGAGGAGTTGATAAGCAAATGTTGATTTAGGTTAGCTAGGGAAGAGGCAGAAATCATGCAGGGCAGGAGGTACTGACCCCATTACAACTCTACCGCTGAAACAGAACAGAAAATGATTGAGGAAGAGGAGAAGCTTGTGCTTGGTGGAACAAACACAAAATTTCATGGCTTCAGTCATGCCTGATTTTTGCTCTAAATGCTAATGAAGCTTTATATCTCCTCTAAAACACTTACTTAAACTATCAAAGCTTATTGAGAATGTCCTGCTTCTTTTTCCATTTTTAATAAAGCAGTATGGTATTTGAAATCAAAATGATTTTTCTTAAAATATTTAAATTCTTCATTTTAATCCTATTTTCTAAATTAAAACTTGTAAAAAATTACATGTTCAGACACGTGCTGCCATTGCTGCCCTCTCAACTCTGTCTGTTCATAGTTTTATTGACTACAGCTCACAGTCTTTCCTGGTTTCAGTGTTTCAAACACTGGAAATAACCTAAGAGGTCCATGTGTGGTGCGGCACAGGTGACATCTTCACACTCTAAAGTGTACTTGATGTATAGATGGGCTATATTTGTCCAAAATGAAGTGCTGATGTTCTAAATCCTGAGACTTCCTTTCTGGTAGGCTTTCTCCATGTACTACTTCATCCCCCCTCATCCCTGCTGGCCCAAGCTGCAGGGACCCACCAAAGGCTGTGAGAATGGCTGGCTTCCCAGGGCTGCAAGTCCAGCAGTGACACTGCCAAGAGCTTACATGAAAGTGTGTCCTCCTGTGACTTCTAGCCCACTTTTACAGATGCAAATTTGATTGCTCAAGCTTCCAGCTTCCAGTGTCCAGTCTAAACTGGACTGCCATAACTCTTGAGGTTGACCTGCCAGCCTTTCCTCCAACTTATCTTTTTGTTAGGTTATTCATTAAATTATTTCTGCATTACTGCAGATCATCTCAA
The DNA here is from genome assembly GCA_039877255.1 of Loriculus beryllinus. Taxonomy (NCBI): domain Eukaryota; kingdom Metazoa; phylum Chordata; class Aves; order Psittaciformes; family Psittacidae; genus Loriculus; species Loriculus beryllinus. The sequence goes on along the minus strand of JBCJKH010009103.1, from coordinate 11,906 downwards.
AATATTGACAAAAAAACACCTTTCAATATATATTCTGCCCTCAGAGTAACCGTTCCCTCAGCAGAAAATTTCCTCTTTGTCCAAGAGATTTCTCTATAGGTCCTGTGGAGCAAGGAGCAGTTTGGAAGCTGACTGACAGAGAAACATGGCAGTGACTCAGTGCAGTGGTATACTTCAGTCTAATAATTTTAATTCCCATTTCCTTATAGTCCAAACAGGCTGGAGTTAATGTGTCAAGCCAAACTCAGATCTAAGAACAGGGTAGTACAAACTATTTTTTCTTTATTATTATTTTTCTTTGACAAAAATAGAAAGGAAACATGCTGAATTTTGCTAAAGATGAAACACTTTTAATTTCTAGGGTTCCTTGTGCTTGACATATTATATTAATACTAATCAATGTAATTTTCTTCCATAGTAACAATTTTTTTTTTATTGAAACTGTAATGTCAGGTACCACTGATCAGCCAATGAAGACACACATACAAAACAAACAAGGTTCTTGTGGCATCTCAAAGAAACTGTAATAGTATTACTGATACTTTTAACACTTATCTAATGGCCTGAATTTGGAGATTTAAGGGCTGTGGTAGGATTTGGATTCACCAGTTTTGTATGAAAGGCAATGTCACGCATTTAGTTGGAGCTGGGCACTGGGCGTAGCAGAGCCCTGCCATACACGTGAGTTTTGACTGGTTGTCGAATAGAATGTTGTCATTAAAGGAAGGGTGGAAAAGTCAACATGCATAAAAATGGAATTGCATAGTTCCAGCTGAAATTCCCCGGAAACAAGGAGAGCAACTGGAAATAATTAAAGCTGCACTTCATTCTGAGGTGATGATGAAATGCCACAGGGGGTTAGCTTGAGTCCTGATGGAATAGGGATTGTTGTAGGTTGGACCACATCACAAACTACCTAACTTACAGAATCACAGAGGCCTGAGGTTGACAGGGATTGTCTAGTCCAACCCCCTGCTCAGGCAGGGCCCCCTACAGCCAACTGCCCAGAGCCGTGTTCAGTCAGACTTTGCACATCTCTGCACCAAAGGAAAAGCATCATTAAGCTGCAATGACTTCAGAGCTCCCAGGTCCCACTGGCCTCGCAGCTCAGTGGGAAACAGGGTGGACAAGGTACCAATGATCAGCCAGCTACGAGCAAGTCTTGGCTCCTGGTAAGTGTCCATCAGTAGTATTTAGCTTTAGTTTGGGAAAGAAATGTGAAATCAAGACATGTCTCCCACTGCCAATCACTGCTCTTGATCATGATCTCCTCCAAAGCCTGGAATTTAAACTCAGGACCTTTCTGTTTCACAGAACTGTCCTGTCAGGAGCATTTGTCCAACTCAATGGCAAAGTGTCTCTTCTTTCCTCAAGCAGCTAGCTCAGACAAAAGAGGTTATCCTTCTTTTGTTATCCATTCTTTTTCTCATTTTATGGGCACAGGACAATGGTTATGTACCTAAAGATCTCGGCTCTGCTAGTGATACCATGTGGAGTTACCAGGTCAATGTGACAGAATTTCTGTTAGCTCTCAGTGAGTGCTTGAGAACTGTCAGTAATAAAACTGCATGGAATTAAATCTGAGTAACCAGGCTGAAGCAAAAAGACTTCATAATTTATCAAAACTGATTTGAAAGTTTGCCCTTTTTCTTGAATCTGGTATGCAAAGTTCTGTCTACAATGTACTTTTTTCTATGTTTTTCATTTTTGAAGCTATAGCTGGTGTGATCTGTCTGTACAGCTAAAACTAAAATTTGTATTAAATTGCCAGCTGCAAAGGTGTAAAATAAAACCCAAGCCACAATAAACTTGTGCTGAAGGAAGTATTTAACTTAGCAGTTGCACAGCTTTGAAGGCTTTGTAATAAATATTATGTTTTAGCACCCTCTTCTGGAACAAAGTAATACTGCCGGTATGTACCCGAAAAGGCTTTGCTAAAGCTGGAAAGCAATTGCAAGGTGTCCAGGAAAGCCCTTGGCTGCAGTCACGTATACAGTTTAGTTATGTAGTTTCTTATTCTATAAATTCACATAAATTTTTCTCATCCCTCTTTTGCTTATCATCTTTATATAAATAGTCTTCATTATTTAATTAAGGCAGCTAAGACCTGGGAAAAGCTCTGAATCAAAAACTGAAGCTGAACTGTTGCAAAAGACTGCAGTTGTATGCATAGTTCCTTGTTGTCTGCACATCTGCTGTGAGGAGCTTGGTGGCATTAACTTGCTGTGAATTGTGGATGGACCTGAATGATCTCCCTCATAACTCCCAGTATTTAGTATGAGGGTAGCATATGTGGGATCCAGTTTGGAATCATAGTCCTGCTGTGTTGAGACCTACACACAAACACAGTATGATGCATAACAGTGAAATACAAAGGGAAAGGGGTGGAAGGATGCTGCCGTCTGTACTCCTGCCCTGGGAAACACACATTTCGTGTTAAAGATCATGAGATATACCAAAGTACAAACTTAGAGACAAATAACAGAAAACATGTTTTGAATTAAATACTGGCACAAGACATGCTGAGTAGGTTAGGCAGAACATTAAAGAGGGCCATGAATGTCGGGAGAGAAGGCTAGGAATGGAAAGAGAGGACTCCGGTTCCATCTGGTGAAGTGACAGCAAATTTGAGGATGTGAATGGGGACTGCGTGCGAAGGTGATTTTGGTTTAAAGGTATCTTGAAACGATGAGGCATGTGGCACACTCAATGAACAAGAAAACCAAGAATTTTTAGGTTCTCTTAAAATGGGAGATTTTTAAATAATGCATAGAAGAAACAAAAAGACCTGTATCAACTTTGACATCTCACTGCAATGGTTGCATCTCCATGGGAAATCAGGCTTCTGTTGATTTAAACCCGTTTCCAGTAGTTTCACACGACAAAGTCATAACCTTATTCTAGTGCTAAAAGCAGTCCATAACAGAATCTAGATTATCTCGTGATTTCGGGAATACAGTTTTTCCTCAGATTTCTCTTTAGTGGCAAGACCAGCCTTGATGTACAGCCCCCAGTGTCAACAGAGGGCGAGACCCAAGGTCGTGTGGAATGTGAACCACGCTGCCGTGGCACAGGCGTAAAAACACTGACCCGTCTGAGGCCAGGTAGCTCTGTTCTCCCCTTCTAGATCAAACCCGGGGAAGCAAGGGCGCCAACGACAAGAGGCAGAAAGAGGAGCTGTAGACCATGTTGCCCCATCGTTATTAGACCTACACTACTGACCTAAATCACGGCACGGGGAACCGATCAGTCCTAGTCTTAACCCCATGCACACGGCTTCAACCGTCGCATGTGTTCTATCACACCGGCTGCTCCCCTCCCGTTCCCTCCGCCGCACAAGGCCGTTACGGGCCGGGCAACCAACCAGCCCACCCTGCTTTCAAGCCCTCCCGGCCAGCGCTGCCGGTCCCGCTCAGCCAGCAGCCCCATCCCTACAGCCGTGACGGAAACGAGAGGACCTCCCGCCACCAGCTACAGTCAACGACCCCTCAGTCTCCCCCTTGGCGGGGGCGCAGCTGTCCTGGCCGTCAGCGGCGCGGAGCATGCCGGGACTTGTTGTCCTTGTTGGCGAGAGTGCCCGCCGGCTCCGGCCGCTGGGGAGGGAGGTGAACTGCAACTCCCGGCATGCACTGCGCGGGGCCGGTGTCACCGCTGGAAGTTGTGCGCCGTTCCCCGGCTGCCGCTCCTCACGGCGGGTCGTGAAGCGGTGGGAGGAGACAGGGCAGGTGTCACCGCCCCGCCGGCGCGGCCGGGGGCCTCTCGGCGGTCCTCGCTGGCTCGGTTGGGCCGCGGAGCAGCCCTGTCCCTTCCCCGGGAGTAGCGGGCAGCGATGCGAGGCGCGGTCGCCTCCCCGTAGCCGCCGGCGGGTCTCTGTCCTCCCCTCCCCTCCCCTCAACCCTGCGGCGTGACCTGCCGAGGGGCCGGCCGTCACTGGCGGCCCTTACGCAGGGCTGAGCGGGCCCTGACGGCCGCCGGTGGTGGTCGGCCCAGCCCGGGAGAGTGGCTGCCGCAGCGGGGAGGCATCTTTGAGGAGGAGCCCCCGGTCTCGGCGGAGAGGGGGCCGGCAACATGTGGCAGAGCATCGGGCTGACCTTGCTGGTGATTGTGGCCACCCTGGCCTGCGTGCTGCTCTTCATGCTGTGCGGTGAGTTCCGCCCGCTCCCCTCGGCGGCGGGGGGCGAGGGAGTGCGGGAGGGCTGGCCCAGGTTGGCTCTGGTGTACAGTGATTGTGGCCCCCACCTTCACACACACCCCCCGCCCCCCCCTTCTCAAATCTGTGGTGGTTCCTCTTTACTCAGATTGACTGGAGGAAATGAAAGGGCACCGTGCCCCGGGGTGTGCGGGACCGCGTGTGGGTTGCAGCGCCCCCTTCTCCTTGTTTCCAAATAATTTTGAGCCTTGAAATGCCTCTAGAGTTTAACTCGGTCGCTAATGTGAAAATGATAGCTTTTTGGTTTATGTGAACGGACTACTGAGCAGTCACTCCGTACAGCTTGTACATATGTCTGACATGCCAGTGAATGGAAGAAGTAAACTTCCTGCTGGTACCCCTCAGCTTCTGACATCTGTTTGCTAGAATAGAATAGAAAGCAGCTCTCAGGAGTTGTGTTGTTCTTTTTTTCTTACGTGAATCCAAAACTTGTTTATATATATACGCATAGGTATGTATGTATAGAGAAGGGTTATTTAAATGGAAGGCAAAATTTGCATGTCTAGAGGTCTTGGAAGGAATCAGCAGTGTAGTGTATGCAGTGTTGGGATCAGTATGCTTAATTTCTTAACCCACTCCAAACTCACCACCACCAAACTATGCCATAGCATATGGTGAAATGCCTGTGAGATAAATTGCAAACGCCAGGGTGATTGTAAGTGATTGTATTGAAAACCAAGGAAGCAAAGTGGGATTAGCTGACATCTAAAATTTAAAATGTGTTGTTAATTGTGGTCAGAATAGCAAAACATTGTGAAAAGATTTTGCAATGTCAGAAGCAAAATGGGAGGTGAAATATGGTATTAACATGAATGGACTAACGCACATTAAAAATGAGAAATGTATGCCCACATAATTTGTATAGGGGAGTATAATGGCTTCAATCTGAGCTCTTAGTATCCCAGAGAAAGGATTAGCTGCAGAATTTGCAAGTACTTTTCCAAAATACTTGTTCAGTGCCTTGTAGCAAGCAAATAGGCAAATCAAACAGTACAAGTTTAAAGCAGAAAATTGTTACAGGAATCTACCCCATGTCTGTGTCTCAAACAGTGCATTTTCTTGCTAAAATTTATTACCTTATTAATAAAAAAATAGACCTAGTTTCTTTTTAAAAATACAGGATTTCCGGCCTGAATGATTCTATGATCACATAGCTCTCACCATAAAATGATTTCTGCATGGAGAAGCTGCAAGCAGGTTAGGTTTGTGTAGCCTGGAAAACAGATGACTGGAGGAAAGGTAATGGTTATAGAGATGAGAAAAATTAAAAGGGTGAACTGGAAATGGTTGTGCAACTCCATCATTACAGAGGAATCAGAGTATATGAAGTTAAATGATCAAACAACAAGCTTAAACAAAGTTTTCTTTTACACAAGTGGGAAATAAATTGCAAGCTCATTAATGAAGAATATTTTGGTTTCTGAAACTTATGTCTAAATTTAAAGTTCATAGAAGAAGGGTCCATATCTTTAAGCTATAGAACGAATACTCAGGTAAGGAAGCTTCTGAAATATAGATAACTGGGCTTGCAAGGCTGTATGAGGGTGTATTTCCCTGGTCTTGTGCTCTTTCCTGTGTGTCTTGTACTGTCCATTGTTACAGAGCAAATGGTTACCTAAATGGCTATTTATTAAAGTTTCTGTATGCTCATTAGATTTGTCTGGCCACTTTTCCTCTTTTATAAAATGAAAGGTGGTTCTTGCTACTTGATAGGTAGCTCGTGTTTTTTAAGGTTTTTATGCTTTCAGACTGTGCATGTGAGATCTTTGCTTACTCTGTTGCTTAAAGTTTTATAATGATTTTGCTACATGCTGTTCAAAGCTGGAAATGAGAATAATTTCCTCCAGGCCTTTCCTCTTTTGTCTGTATGTGACAAGTAGAATTGAAATGCTAGGGTTCTCTAACTTTGTCTGCTAACCTAAACATCTCTCTAATGCTTTCTTGCTTGAAAAGGGAAAAAGTAACTAGTAAATGTCTTTTTAAGGGGCTTATAAATACTTAGCAATTTGAAGATACATGTTGTACATTCAGCTTGGATTCCACGAGTACTTTGTTTTGATTCCTTCATTGTGTTTTACTTTCAACAGCATCAGAGCTTGTAAAAAGATTGCTAAAAATCGCCTAGATTTCAAAAGTACTGAGCATAGGAAGCTGACATGCTCATTGTTTTTTTTGTGAGGATTAGAAGTGACTCAGTAGGATTTGATAATGACTTACAGTATCGGTAATTACTTTTGCCACATACAGCATTTATTAATGTTGGTACATATCTCGTTCTTGTGCCATGATTATTAATAGAAAATATTCAAGGAAAACAGTGTCAAGACTACTACTAGAAAAAAATGAGTACAAGCTGCTTCCAATTCAGCTGTTTATCTGTACCAGCAATAGACAGTTTCTTATCCACCTGCTTACCTACTGTCTTCTATTCTTTACAGCCTGTTAGACTCCTAGGGAGATTGAGTGCTGGTACGACAGGATATGAATAAATGTCAGGCAGTTAGACATACAAATTAAAGGACAAACCTGACACAAGAATGGCTGGATATAATCCTGAGTAAACTTGATCTGATGATAAGAATGTTTTACAGCCATCTGATGAGAAGCATCAAAACAGTCTCTTCAAAAGACTTACAAGATCAAAAGCTGTAAACATAAATTTTGTGTGAATGCTTGCAGAGAACAGTAGGTTTAAATACCCAGGAGGTGGCCTATGATCACATGGACTTCTGCTGCTTATCACATACGATGTGATAAGTGCTATCAAAACTTAAATAATGGGGGGAAAAAACTTCATTTTATCATTTTTCTCAAATGAAGAGACAAAATTCAAAGCACAGACTACCAGAACTTATTTGGACCAGTTCTTCAGCCATGTGAAAAGCAAAGGTTTATGCCCAAATTGGGCATTTACGCCTATAATAAAGAACTCTGAATAAATGACCTGATTTTCTTTCAAACATTTCTGGTTGCTTCTAACTGCTACTTTCAATGTTAATGTGAATTTGTTTGGAAGGCTTACAGCTAACAGCTGTATTTGTAAACTGATCACATCTGACATAGAAACCATTGAGGGACTGTAAACACAGTATTTTTTATTTTCAGTTTCTCTGTTAAAAGTGAGACTAAGGTAACTTGATGCCACTTTTTAATTCCCTTTTCTGATTTCCTTTCTCTGGCTTCTCTCTGGTAGTCTCTTGCTACCTCTGTGTATTCCATGTTCCTCTGTGAATGGAACTCATGCATAGTCAAGGACAGGGTAAAATACCAGCCAAGATGAACTGAAGTACTGCTTACCTCTGTGTATTTGTTTTGTTTTCCCAGTGTAGTAATGCATGGAGCCATATGAAATTGCAGAAATGTCTTCAGTGGAACAGATGGAAGCATTCATCTCATTTGGCAAGAGAGGCTAATGAGATGTGGTTGAGGGATGTGGCCTTAAAACAAAAAGCATGTAACTCATAAAATACTGAGACAAATGTGTGGTTTGTTTCACAAGTCTGAATTCAGTTGCAGATGGGAAAATATCTTGAGTCCTGGATTCTACCTGAAGTAACTTCAATGCTTTGTTTAAACAGTTTTGTAACTATCTTGAATGAATGAACCTTGTAAACTGCTTCAAAAGATGAGGAAAGTCGTGCTTGATTAGACCAGCAATAAAAAGACAGTACCCTTTAATTTGAAATTGAGTTTTTGAAATGATTACAGATGGGAGATCAGAAGAGAGCTGAGTTTACTTGCAGTCAGTCAGCAAGCAACACTTAGTAGAGTCTTGCATTAAATGAGACCAGGTTTAAGGAGCTGTGCAGAACCAGGCACCCACCATGTTGCTGATGTCTTCTGTTCCTTCAGTGTCAGAGTAGTGGATGCTTCCTTCAGTCTGTCTCCATAGCAAAGCTTTCCACTAAGGCAGTGTATTACGTACATCTTAAAAATGGCACAGTATCAAAGTGACTTGTCTGTGGTCACAAAAGACATCTGACACTCCTCAGAGTAGAGCCCTATTCTCTCAAATCTCAGGTTAGCATCTGGAGCTCTGTATTCCTTTTTTAAAGCCATAGCTGATTAAAATTTCCTGTGATGGACACTTCATTTGAATAAAGGCAACATTCACCTTGGTGATAACCTAGTTCCAAATTAGTCCTCATGTGCTGGAGTAATAACATCCTATTTTCAAATCAGCAGAGACACAGAGGTAAAACGATCTTGTAAAACTGCACAGAAAGTCCATAGCAGGGTCAGAAATAGAAGCCAGATTTTCAGGCTCTGTCTTGTGCCATTACTGCATCACCTTCCCTCCTTTCTTGGTTTAATTTGTATTTCACAGAAGAAAAATCAGGTTGGTTTACCCCAGCATTTCATATTAGGCAAGGGTTTTTTTGTTTTGTTTGCTTTTCCTGGTTCAAATTGAAAATGTGTTCCAATAAAGAAAACCATCCTTTTGCATACAGGACAGTAAGATGAGTGGAATACATGGACCTGAGACTTGTACCCCTCACTGTCTGAGGTGGGTTAAGGCAGTTAGATCACTTTGCTTCTTTCCCTTTTCCAAAGAACTAGGAGCTGGTGGAAAGTAACAGAAAAGGTAACTTTTATGAAGCATAGTCAAATCATAAAATGTGTTTAGCATCCTGATACTGCATAGATGTTACATACGTCTGAGTCAGTGAAAGAGGCTTTGACTCATGGTCCCATCTTCACAAACACATTGCAACATGATTTTATAAGAGGGGTTGACATACTGATGGAATAATGCCAAATGTGGCTTAAATGTCTTGGGATGGCACCTGGCAGTGGTATTTTAAGTGGCAGAGTGGCTCTCAGCTTTTAGTGAGTGCTAAACTCTGCAAGGCTGGGAGCTGCTATTTTTTCTAAATGTGAAATACTGTCTGTCACAGACAGGATTTCACAACTTGCTCTGGATTCAAGTATCTGTTACACCTAGAGCTGGAGCCCCTTCTTTAAAGTGCTGTGTTGTATTGTGGGGTCTGGCTTGCCTCTTTGAGTTAGCAGTGTCTTTCAGCAGTTAATGTAGGAATATTGTATGTTATAGTCTGCATGTTATCACTGCTTGTTTGCTGAAGCTGTATTGTGGGTATGCTGTTCAACTTCTACTGGTTCAATCAAGGAAAGGATGCTTTGAAAAGGTAAATCAAATGGCTAAGAAAATACAGCAAACACTAGAAGGTTGATTCAAATCAAATATTTTGTGTGTGGTGAAGTTAAACCAGTAGGACTTCTTGGAGAGCAGCTTACCTGAACAAAGTAGAAGCTTTTGAGATGCAGACCAGCGGCGTCAGTTACCTGTTCAGGAAGAGCTGTACAGCAAAAGAGCTGTAAAGATAAACTGAGCTGTATACAGAAAAGAATGTATGGAAATGCCCATTTTCCCTTTTTTGGTGTTTTTTTCTTTTTTTTGTGTCTTTTAAATTACTTAATAATTATTTTAAGTACACAATTATGTAAGTTACAGTTCTTCAGTATGGCATGATGTTGGGTGTTACCATTTTGTAATGTTCTTAAGAGGCTGAGAAATTAATGGAAAATGCAGTCTTCTGATTCAGAAGGAACTACGCACTGTGAATCTGCCTCCATGTGTGGTTTTGTTTAGTGGTGTATTTAGTTGATATTGTTGCTGGAGAGAGTTTCTCTTACCCAGAATAACTTGTTCTTTCGTAGTCTGGTTATTTCCAAGAAAATTCTTACTTGCTTAGTAACAGTGAGGCGACAGGGAGTCTCAGCTGAAGAGGTAGTCTTAGTTTGAATCAGACAAGTGTATTTGTTTTGGGGATTTTTTCTTAACTTTCTGTCCGAGCTGGCACTGTAACTAGAGCAAGTGAAAAAGAAATCTTTCTACTTTGATAACTTTATACCCAAATGTCTCTGCTACAGGCTGGGAAATCTTGTGAGGTTTTGAAACTCTAATTTTCAAGCCTGGTTGCCCTCCCCCTATTATCCTTGGCTGAGCCTATTGTAATTTTCTTTGCAGTGCACTGCATTGTGGTTCATTTCACCTGGCTGTTATCATTGGTGTGGCAGTCTGCCAGCTGCAGCCAGTCATGTTGGCTGATTATTTATACTGTCTTGTTTGTAGTCTTGAGCTAGAATGCTTTTTAAGTCTGTTTGTGGCACTGGGTATTTTGGGTGCGCGAACATGGAAAAAAATAATGCTGCTTTTCTTAAGAGTGTCTGTGAATGAACTGTGGCATTCTTTAGTATTTCTCCTATCACAGTAGTAATTCTGTGTGTTGAGTGGCCTTTTTGCAGTGATAGAAGAAGCATGTGGTCTGCTCTAACCTAAGCTAAAATACCTCCCTTAATGGAGTATTTATTTGTGCAAAATATATTCAAGTCATGCTTCTGTGAAGTGCTCTATAACTCTTTTGGGAAGGGCCTGAATATTTTTGGCTCATTCTCCCCGTTCTGTGGTGTTCTCTGCAAGTGATGTGCCTGTTTCATAGTAATTGACTTGCAGGTGGTTTCAATTAGGATTTTAAACAATCAAATAAAAACATGACCCCAACAAAATAATTCATGGCTGGCAGTCATCCCCCTGTATGCTTAAGTGGATTTAGTAGAATGTATCATATGCTTTTCATGCACTTCCAAGTCTAGTGTCTCAAATTTTGCATCTGTCAACAAATTGAGGAGTTGGAGATATTTTTAAATGCCTTGTAATACGCTGCATAGGTCTCACTTTTTTGCAAGAGTCCTGTGTTCACTTAAACTATTTTATACATTATCTTTTCTGTGTAAACTATCACGGCTTTTGGAAATTTGATTACTTTTAAGGATGCTTAGATCCATGAGAAGAATGAATTGGTTTGTGGTCCTCAAAACGCAGAAAGCATTGAAGATCACAGAGATCTGAAATGCCTCCCAGTGGAAGCAACTTTCAGAGTTGCAACTTCAATTTTTACATCTATATCTGAAAGAAAAAAGATGCCAAACCCAGGCACCTGCCATTGAGACTTTTTCTAGGTGCAGGGGGCTTTAATGCATTTATGGGACATCAGATTCAATGTGATCACAAATCAGGTAAAGGTTTAGGTGTTAATGGAAAAGGGAATACTTGGTAAGCATTAAAGATTGTCATATAAAAGCTTTCCTCCAACTTTCCTCAGCAGCAGTTAAGTTGTAGAACTAAAAAGTCTGCAGGATGTGAAAACCATTCCAGGAGGGAGCGGAAGGGTGGGATCTTGTTTCTTCCTAAGTAGTGGCTTGCTTGAATTGGCATGACTGATTACAGAAGAGGAAGACGAATAGTGGTGCTGTGGTTACAGAAATACCACTTATTAGTCTTTCGTCCCCTTCCCTAGCACATCTGTTTCTGCTGACAGATGTGTAATTGGGAGGATGGGTTTCCCCAGCTCTGTGAAACAGGACTCTTACTATTTGCATCTGTAGACAGAAGTCTGCTTGACAGCGAAGGGCACCCAGTAATAGGGTTAAGGAGATAGAAAGACCTTCTGAACTCTGTACAAGACAGATAGGTTCTGGGATTGCAAATGATGCTTAGATAGCATCTGTTTTCAAGTAGCTGTTTAAATTTTATTCTACTTAACTCTGTATTTTACAGAGAAGTTACATTCCTGTTCTGTAGATGGTGAAACTTAGAATCATAGAATCATAGAACAGTTAGGGTTGGAAAGGACCTTAAGATCATCAAGTTCCAACCCCCCTGCCATAAGCAGGG
>JBCJKH010009100.1:3713-14760 GCA_039877255.1 Loriculus beryllinus | reverse complement strand
AGGAAAAAATACTGGGAACGTTATGACCTTATATCACATATGTAAATTTCTTCAGGGTTTTTTTTTTTTTTTTCTCTTCCTGCTTTTTTTGTCTTTAGGCACAAATTTGATGATGTTGACCAAACTACAGAAAGAAATTGAGTGCCTGACTGGAGTGTAGTCTTGCTCCATGCAAGAGTACATAAACACAGAGCAGTGGGGTTCCTAGATACTGCAGCGCTGCACAGCAAATAATGCCAAATTATATATTTCATCTTTTATTTCTACAAAACTCTTTTTGCAACCTGGTTTGTAATTTGTTCAAAAATGTCACTTTTTGGTCATTTTCTAGATAATTTTCATGTTCTTGCTCTGAAGTTTACTAAGCACCTGGACGTGTACAACCCTGACATACCGGAGTGGAGGGAAGACATAGGACGGGTAGTAACACGACTTCTTGCAAAGGTGCTCTTTCAGATTGCTCATAAAATGTTCCCTCACCAGTTGTAAAGCTTGAAGGTTAAGTTAATGTCTTCTCATTTGGAAAAAAGGATGCAGAGCAGAATAATAAAGTGAACCTCATGAGCCACATTTCAAACAAGTTTGAGCCTAGTGTCACTTTTATGTGCAGGATGTAGATGTTGATGTTGTAACACAGTCTAGGTCTAACACAGCCTAATTGACAATTAATGCTAATACTGCTCTTAGGGATTAGACATAAACATATTGGTAAATATTGCTGACTCCAAAACAGGAAGAATATCTTAAATGTGATATCATAGAATCATAGAATAGTTAGGGTTGGAAAGGACCCTGAGATCATCTAGTTCCAACCCCCCTGCCATGGTCAGGGACACCTCCCACTAAACCATGCCACCCAAGGCTCTGTCTAACCTAGTCTTGAGCACCACCAGGGATGGAGCATTCACAACCTTCCTGGGCAACCCATTCCAGTGCCTCACCACCCTAACAGTAAAGAACTTCCTCCTTATATCCAATCTAAACTTCCCCTCTATTTAGAAGTTAAGCAAAGCAGGAGAAAGAGAAAGCTCCATGAGGACATTAGTACGTCCTTCTGGTACCTCATGGGAGAGTACAGGAAAGCTGGAGGATGACTCTTTACAAGGGCATGTAGGGATAGGACAGGGGAAATGGCTTTAAATTCGAATAAGGTAGATTTAAGGACATTAGGAAGAAATTCATCACTACAAGAGCGGACTCTGGAACAGGTTGCCCAGAGAAGTTGTGGATGCCCTGTTCCTGCAAGTGTTCAAGGCCGGGTTGAATGGGGCTTTGAGCAACCTGGTCTTGTGGAAGGTGTCCCTGTGTCAGGGGATTGGAACTAGGTTATCTTTAAGATCCCTTCCAACCCAAACCGTTCTAGGATTCTGTGATTCTATGATGCTGCGTAATATAAAAGACACAGTGTTTGTGTAAAAACAAAGCAGAATGAAAGAATTTTAAGTCCCAGTTTTGTAACTTTGAAAATTGCACATAATATATAGGCACACTATTTGTACAGCTGGGTTTTTTGGGTTTTTTTTTGAGATTACAAAAGCAATGTAGACTGGCAGCAGCTGAATCTTGTAGGTTAAATCAAGTGCAAAGCCATGCAGCAGTACTCGGAGATAAGGAAATGAAAACTATGAGCTCTAGAGCTGTACTGTTCAGGAATACACACTGCTAGCAACTGGACATGCCCACACAGGCTTTTGTGAGGGCAGTAGCACTGAGGTGCCAGTTGACAATGTTCTTAAAGTATTTGCTTTTAAAATCACTTGTCTTTTCCTGTATTTGCAGTGGTGCAAATCAGGCTCTGGAATTTTGGCTTTTATACTGTTTTGTGCCTTTTTTTTTTTAAGGTTCCCATCCAATGTCAAATTAAATTAATTTCCTACTTTTATCAACATAAATCCATTCTATAACCAGTGTCAGTCAAACAAATATTTTACTCCCATATACAGTAGCCATTGTATTTTAATAATTACTGAATTGTTTTCAAAAGAATATGAAAGATTTAATGGAATTTCAGAATCTGTTTGATAAAGGCTGTAGAAAGTGCCCAGAGTGTTATCATGACAGTTGTGTGGCTGTATTCTATGGCACAGTGAGGATTTTGGGACAAAAAGCAAAATTTGCACAAACTACATTGAAAAGAGATGCACTTGACTGTTAGTGTGCGATGCAGGTATTCATTGCAATTTCAGGAACTCAGTCTAGGTGCTTTTGGTGTTACCCTGGAAGATTTTTCTCTGTCCATTAAACACAGATGGAAAAGTAGCCTCCCTAAGCTAAAGTTAGCTGTAATGAATATGCCCTTCTAAGTCTACTATGTGTCTGAATGGCCCACAGAGGTCCTAAATCAGTTAGGATTTTTTTTTCTTGTTGCCCTAGAAGTACACAGCCATTGCACAGTTTTGCTAACACTGCATACCACTTGATTTGGCTTCTTTGTATGATGCCACTAAATCACTTTAATGTGATAATAATGCTAAGCTCTTCCAGTCTTCAAAGAGGAGATCACATTTCATTTGATTTGTGTTTGGCTTTGTTCATGTTTTAGCTTCTGATAGAATATCCTCTAAATATTAAGGATCTGAATACCAAAGACTAAAAGACATATGTGGAATTACTCATGTATTTTCTCTAAAATATAAAGCACACTTTCCTATAATTTGCCATATGCTTTTGTCTTTACAGGAAACAAATATACCCGAAGAAACACTCATGACAGTGGTGAAACCTGGTCTGCCCACAACTGCTGATTTACACGTGCTACTACCAGCAAACCAACCAAAAAGGAAGAGAAGTATAACTAGTGATAAGGTAACCAGAGCAATGTATGTCTGGCTAGGACAGTCTTCATTTTCTTTTGCAGTCACTATCCTCTCAAAAGTTTTTTCCCTACCTATGTAAAGATCTCAGTCCCACTTGACAAGATACATGTAAAAGCTAGCAAGCACTATCTCTGCTGTGTTTGACAGTATCTTGACCAGCATAATCTAGTGCTTACTGGTATTAGTGTATTTCACAACACTAGGTAATACTCATTTGCTTTTTAAACAGAAAAGGCAGTGATGACATATCAGTCTGTGAAGATCCAGTAGAGCAAAGAGTGTATGTAGAACACTGACACTTCTAATGAGGGACCAAGCATCTCTGCACTCTTTTCATAAGCAAATTAGATTTCAGGTCAAACAGAAAAAGAACCTTGATAGTTGACCTGTAAAGAGAATTGAGCCGGTAGTTTCTGTCTTTATGAGCAAAAGTCCTTTTCAGTTGGCAAGAAATAAATATAGGGAAAACAGGAATGAAAATAAGACATTAGTTTCTGCTTTATTATTTTGGAACTATATTTCTTCCACAGGAACATTTGACACTAATAATTTGTAGTAATTGTCCTTTTGCTGTGATAGAGAAGAAACAGATCCCAACCCTATGCCTGTATCTAGCAGTTCAAGTCATGCCAAAGAATGACTTCAAATAAAATAATAATAATAATAATAAAAACACATAATAAAAAAGAATTACAAAGAATAACAATGTAACGTATCATTAATTTTGAAGGGCATTTTACAGCTTTTTCAGACAATGTTATAGTATCCAAAGAGCTGGAGAAGTAGTTAAGATGAAGCTCTTTATGTGAAAACAAACCCAGTAGATTGTGTTTGGAATTTATGGGGTATGGTTTGGAAAGTCCGAAGGAGTATGTTGAAGTTCTCAAGGTACTTGAACAGGTGTCTTAACTTTAAAATGCACCGAATACAGTGTGAATGCAGTTTCTGAAGGAAATTCTTTTGTCTGAGCGTGTACGGAATGGATGTCTTTATTAATTTGAGGAAACTGGTAGTGATAGATTCTTAGGTTGTTCAAACATATTATTTCAATACTAAGTGTGACGCATATTAATATCCTTTGTATCTCAACTGTTATATTAGCATTGTGCTTTAAGGCAGCTTAAAGAATATGCTGCCTTAAGGCTTTTTTTTTTTCATATTTGTTTATGAAATACCCTGCGAGTTACTCCAAAACATAAAGAAAAACAATTGCATGTTGCAAATTATTTGGAAAAACTTTAATTTCAGTGGGACTATGGGGAAATTGCAGTAGTTTACCATGGGACAGCTTCTGTAATAAGTAGTCCTGCTTTAGCCAGCTGCCTGAATTTCTATTTTTATATTGTAGCTAAGGTGCACTACCTTACTTTAGCTATTGATTTGTGCATGTAAAATTGTTGATTTAGAATTGAATGGCATAAATTTTGATAAAACATACATTGTAACTCCACTATGACTCAAGAAATGTCCTAAAAATACACCCTATGTAAATAAACTTACAAGCAGTAACTGGTTAAGTCAACAGGAAAATACTCGTAGTGTCCCTTCTTTAAAGATTCATTACATTCTCCCAGAAGAGAATCCTGAAGGTTTTCATCATGTTTAACTGGAAGGATGTGCCTTGTCATGCTGCTAGTGCCAGTTCTCAAAGTCAGTGACAATATTGAGATGACTCACCAATGCAGAATGTTTTCTGCATATTTGGAGGTGTCCATGAAATCCTTAACATAGACATATTTCCAAAATGTCTTCCCTAAAAGAAGACCTATTTGTTCTTGACCAAAAACCTTTTAGATTTGGGATATTATGTGATTTCAGAAGATCTTGATCAGGCAGCAACCACATAGTTGGTGATTTCTATTGATATTTTACAGAGTGTTGTGTGTGGGGTGCCAGTGATTAAATTAGTGGTCTAGATAAGGAGTCATAGCTGATAAAAGTAGCCAGCAATAACAAAGATCGTAAGTTGGAAGTGCAGTAGTAGGAGCCCTTTGGATAATTCTGACAAAAGCCCTTTTTCTTTCAAATTTATGCATGTAGAAATAAAAGCTGCCTGTGATTTAACCTGGTTTTAAGAACACAGCAATTTCATTCTAATCATTGACTCCGGAGAAAGACTCAGTTGCTTAATTTATTCACATCTATTACACGTCTAGTCTCAGGTGGGGTAAGGTGGGATAGTTAAAAGAGTCAATTAAAATGCATTTAAACTGTAGTCTGGAAAGCAGTGGCTCTGAGGAAGAGCTGGGGCTCTGTCTAGAGACACTACTACATGAAAATTCCCAGTGAGTTGCTTAGGTAAAAAGGACAACTCAAGCCCCACACGGGTAAGACAGTAGGTAACAGTTTGAATACTGTCATGCTTTTTACATTGTTATGCCACAATGCAGGAGTCACTTTGTTCACATGTTCAAATATTATAATTGGAAAGGATGTAGAAAAAGAAGATAGAAAATTCAAATGCTGGTGTAAGAACCTTAACTTAGAGAGTCTAGAGAGAATACCTCCACACAGTAGATTGTTTTTTGTAAATGTTGGAGAGGTGGCAGCATTGTGTCCAATAAATGTCTCAAGTACTGAAGCAACCATCAATCTAACAATGAAACAAATAAGCCTGGTGGTTCACATGAGATTCAAATTTCCAAACTGTGGAAGTGTAGTTTGAGTATGCTTGGGTAGGGCGAGAAATAATGGACAAGTGTTAGTAACTTAAGGAGAAAACAGAGCAAATATTTGCTTCCTCAAACACCTGCCAGGAAAAAATGATTTATCCAAAGTTATGGATCTTGGTAATTTCATTTACTGTCTCAAAGTCAGATTACCATAGCGTAGTTGACCCTCTTGCACGGTATAACTTAAACATGTGAACCTGGAGTGACATCAAGTAACTATTTCAGTGGTACCAGCGTCACTTTAAAAGATGTTAATCAATATATAATTTTCATTGTATTATTATATGCTTATCGTGTCTATTCTCTTTTCAGTCTTTGGGCAAAAAGATAAATACTTAGGAGCTATCTACAGTAATTTTCTTGTAAAATAACTGAGGCCATGATCCCATCACCCTTATGTTGAGTCATTCTCCCACAAAAAATGTGATAAAGTCAGTGGAATGGCTTCATAAGTTAGCTATCCCTGAATATGAGTGAGGATATTTGAACTTTTGTGAAGTCTACGACCATAACAAGAAAGACTACAGGGATTTCTATCTATTATATGCAAAGGCTTGTCAAAGATGAGCCCCGTAATTGATGGTATCATAAAGAAGTTACTCATGAAGGTTTCATGGATATAAAGCATATTTCTAATTTGGCATCCTGTGTGAAGTCATGTCCTAAATTATAAGGTATAGAATATAAAACTAGCTTTGATCTTTTAGAAAATTACCCATGTTGAAGACACAAGCAAGTAGAAGGAAATATTCAGACAATTTGTCATCTGGGGTTAGGATATGATAGTATATTTAATGGTTCTGCTCCATAAAAATGTGAGAGAGACCATATTTTACTATCTATTCACTGGAAAAAAATAGGAAGAATCCTGATTTTTTCCACATGGATGGATGTATATATTTCTACAGAGTATTGTTAGAAATTAGGTATAAATGAATCCATACCATCATAGGTAAGGAAGTGAGGAAAATTATGACATGTAGATCATTATGAAATAGCAGTTACTTTTCACAGCAAGAAATATAAGTGACATTGCAGGTTTTCTTCTGATAGGTTAGAAGAATGGAGAGCTTGTAAACCAATTAGCATGTGCAAATGATGTGTTGTCTGTCGCATACTGGGTAAATGTAAAGGCTTTGGTGTAAGCAAAAAGATAGATTTAGCTATAAATCAACTTTTACGGCTTATAGAGTTTGGCATGATTTTTAAACACTGAACTTCTGTAAGATTTCATCTCATTGTTGATGAATGCTTTTTGAATTTCTTACATTTAATGAACCAGGGGTTTTCCTTTTTAGAACATTGAGTGACTCAGAGTGGAACATAGTGCAAGATGTCTGACATTCTCTCTGTTGTATTTTCAGAGAATAGCAGCTATAAAGCAGGCCTTGAATGCACATAACATCAGTTTCTTTCTGAGGGGAGGATACTGGGTCTTAGTGACTTTAGCTGACTCCAGTTCAGGTAAATATATAAACAAAGCTCCCAACAGAACAACCTTTGGATGCCTGTTTGAGTTCTAATAAGGAGAAAATCTTCATATCAATGTATATGTCTACATACGTACTTATTTTGTACTTGTTACATATAGATGCACTCATAAATATGTGTATGTATATACCTGTAAATATGTATATGTATGTAATATATAAAGTCGCATAATTTTTGTTTGTGTATCATCTCCCATAATATATCTTTCTTAATTATTTCAGCATGTTGTGGCAGAACAGCTTAGCTTACCACAATCAATTTATGTAAATACGGGTATGATATTTTATCTCTCAGCTCCCTCTAGAAGACAAAGCTCTTTTATCTCGTCACTAATGTGGAATCATGCTGCAGTCTTGCTGTAGTACCTCATCTGGTTTAAAGGGCTAGCATTCGTTAGCCAGCATAAAAGACTGGGATTGAAAGAAGCCCATGTTTGTTTCAGCCTTTACCAATGTGGGACCTTGATGAATTAATTGTTCAAAGCCTTAGTTTTCCTTCTGTGACATTAATACAAACCTGCTTTTGTAACACATATACTTTGGGGTATGTGATCATTTCCTATGATAACTTTAGACTCTGAGAAAAAGACTCACTGAGGATGCAAATAATTAAATCTTCAAAGTTGTTGTGTTTTATGTTGGCTTTGGTTTTGCTTGTATTTGTTTTTAATTGGTCCTCTGTCCTTCAGTCACACGTCACCAATTAATTTTGTGTTGTTGCCTTCTTGAAGAGGCTACAGACGTAGTAAAAAGGGCTTACACAAATAGCAACAAATGTTTTTGCCCTGACAATTAAATAGGAAAGCCCAAGAATGTGAATGATCTGAGAGCAGACGTGCTAAGCTGTTATTTTATTTTGTATTTCAGACTCTGAGAGGATTGGAGGAAGCAGTGGCTACTGGGCTATTGTGATTCTCTTTGTTATCTGTCTAGTTGCAGTTGGGGCTTTCATTCTCTACAAGTTCAAAAGGCAAGTAAACTTTAATCAACAACACACACTCTTTAAGAATTAGGTTTATCCACAGATCAGCAAAACAGAGTTTGTTATTTGAAAAGGAGGCTTCTTGAAGAATTGCAGAAAGTCCACTGCTTTGAAAACCATGTTTGTCCGAACTTTTCAGGCATCAAGGTCCTGTACTGATGCTAGCTTTCACTTGCTGTGTTCCAAGATCAATAGCAGCGATATGGAAAATATGTAGAGTTTGTTCAGGTTGTTTAATATCATCAAGAAACAGAGCTGAGCTAAAATATTATTCCTGATTAATTCCTACATTATTACTCCTAGCAGTTATGAATAAACTAAAGCTTTCGGGACAAGGAATCCATATGCAATGCTGATTTGCTTAAAACGGTAGTTTTATCAAAATGTGTAGTGCTCTGGAGTTTCTCTTTGCAGACATTACATTTTAATTGCTGGGGCAATGCCATATAGAATGACTGACAGAAGTGGATTAGCATTAATTTGACACTAAAACTTGTTGAGGGGAGAAATAATTCTGGAGATGGACTTTTATGTAAGACATATTCTCAAAACTGGCAAGGGATGCCATGCCAGCCTTTGACAATCCAGTATATCTCTAGTCTGCAACTGATTTTAATCAGAGCTACAAGGGTGCTAGGCAATTTAAAGGATTTTGTTCTTGTTCATGAGTCTGTGTTGTCATTGGCTATGCTTTTGCTATTTTTGTATCTCTGGGGCACTCAGAAGGTCTTGAGTTTAAGCATACTGGAAGCAAATTTTCATCATCATCAAATCTTGATGTCCTTACTCAGTGAGGATTCCTGTTGATTTGTCTCATTTTTTTAAGGATTGATTTTTATGTGAAATAAACGTAAATTGTAGGAATGGGTGCAACATTGAGTTTGTGATAGCAGTGGGCTAGGTAGCATTTAAATAAGAGTTTGTTTAGATAAAGAGTTACTAAGTCAATATAGAGCCCCCATTTTTTCTAAGGATCTCTTCATTTTCCACTACAGCAGCTAAGTTTCTTATTGCTCATATTGGCTGATTTCTTTAAAGGACAAAATACAGACTGTCAGGCTGTCTACAGCTGAATAAAATTCCATTTTACTATTCTAGGTGCCTGAAGCAAGGAAAAACATAAAAATGGTTGATGTGGTGTAATTATATTATTTCAGTAGCAATAGACGGAGGATTTGCTGTTTGTAGTGTGCTATCATAAAACTTGCTTGTGATAGCTTTCAAAAGCTGTATGATTTATATCTTTTATTCGTTCTTAAATGAGAGCAATTAAATTACAGACACAATTACTGCATGGCAAAAGAAGTACGAAATATTCAAGAAAGGAGGAAAAAAAATGTTCCTTGAGTTCTTTCTAAAATGCTCAATGAACTATTGCTTTATAAATAGAGCTTTTACTAAGGAGGAAACTATAGTACAATTTGCAAATTGCGAGCTTTAATGTCACTCACACTTCTGTATATAATTTGTGAAAATCATTTGCATTTAAATTTTGTGGGGGTTCAATTTAGATGCGAGTGAGGACACTCATGAGAGATATTCAAGTGTTTATCAGTAGCCTGAAAACTGCAGTTGGCATTGATGAATGACCATGTATTCAATTTTAGTCCATTTCATATCTGTTTCTGAGATATTTGACAGAATTATTTTCAAATATTCTTGCTCATCTTTTCCAAGATGACATTATTTTTTTGTTGTTGCATCCTTTATTTTGCAATTTGATCTTCAAAGAGTATTGAGCGCCTGATTGGTGCTGCATTTGAAAAATCAATTTCCCCCGTGTGCTCCCTGTGAACTCCTCTCCCACCCAAGTCTTTTATCCCTTCAAAAAAAGTCTTTCCTGTGTTTATAAAGATGGATGTTTCATTGCTGGATCCCCATGGAGTGCTTACTTGCGAGCAGAGTTCCTTTAAAGTCAGTACAGTGAGTATGTAAGTTTACAAACTCGTCCATAGGGACTGAGGCTATGAAATTGAGTGTCCTTTATAGATACAAAGGTTGCAAGTTGTAATGCACAAAGGCAGCTTGTCAGTATTATATGCCTGTATATTAAAAATTAATTTGCTGAAAGAATGCCATCGGCAACAAAAATTGTTCCATTTTAGAATATAATTTCAGCAGAACAACATTTACTGGGCTCTGTGGTAACTCAGACAAAGCGCGCAAATATAAAAATGAGTTATTTCCACTTACAGGCATGTATAAGGTGTTGAAATGTTAATAATGTCCATAATTTTTATGTATGATTCACAAAATTAAGTAGTAGCTGGAAGACATTTGCTTGTGGTTTCCTTTTGCTTATGTAAATCAGATAATCCCTTCAGAAAAGGGTTAAAGCTTTCTTTTTTTTCCTTCAAGTCAGAGAAATCTTTATTATTTTTAATTTTATTACTACACTGATTGGGTCTACAGAACATGTAGATGGCATTGGAGCACAGGCAAAGCAGGTGGTTTGCAAAAGATTGTATGGACATGCCTTGGAATATTCTCTCTCTATTTCTCTCTCTTTTCTGACCTAGAAGACCGATCTTAAGATTGTTTGATACCTGGAAAGATGCAAGATAGAAAGGCTGGGTTGCAGTTAAGATGGTAACTGCATTGGCAGGGAGGTTACAGCTTCATATGTGAGAGCATTTAATCTTTTTGCAGTGCGTCAAGGCACAGGTCAGGTGAAAAATAAAGAGAAAATAACCAACTTCTGTATAGACCATGGTACAGCTTCAATAGAAAAAGGAGAAACCTGCTCAAACCGCCTAATGGTTCTGGAGTGCCAGGGATTGGTTCCTGTCCCCAAGCAAGAGGCTTAATTTACACTAATTTATCACGCAGAATTGCGAGATGAAAGACGGTGTTGACAAGATATCAGGGACCAATCTAATAATTCTTTTTTATGAATCTTTCAGGGCAATCAGGACCTCTCTGATGAAACTTGCTGCTCCTGTTTAATTTCTCATTTTCTGAAAACTGCAATACCCAGCACTAAAAAATGGTGTCCCTCACAAGAAGTAAATCTTTCAAAATTGGTTTTTGGGAAAGCAGTAATCTGAAAATAATAACCCTGCATAAAATTATATGTCAGATGCCTCG
>JBCJKH010009089.1:0-11365 GCA_039877255.1 Loriculus beryllinus | reverse complement strand
CAGGTTGGACACAGGGGCTTGGAGCAAGCTGCTCCAGTGGAAGGGGTCCCTGCCCGTGGCAGGGGTTGGAGCTGGAGCTGGAGGAGATTTAGGGACCCTTCAACCCAAACTGCTCTGTGGCTCTATGGTTATACACACGCGGGCTTTTCGGTGTAAAGTCCACACCAGTGAGGAGTTCGAGGTCCTGGCCTGGTGTTGTCTGTGTGGTTTGGGAAGCCCTGCTTGCTCATGCCATGGTGGCCAGGAGTGTTCTGTGTTGAGTGCTGCTGCCACAGGCTCACTGGTCATGGGCCAGTGGGTCATGGGCCATTGACAATGACCAACATCTGCGGGCGTCTTGTACAAGTGGTGAAACTGAGGCACGGACATTTCAGGAGTGATCAGGTCTTCTGGTGAGTAGCTTGAGTAGAGCCTGCCCGTGCCTGAAAGAAAACCTTTGTGTGACACTGCGCCAGCAAGCTCTTGTCTTGGAGAAGGGCACGAGCCAGGTTGCTCTCCTGGTTACTGCTCAGTTCTAAGGATGCTGCACATGTGGCCATTGGGTTGGTGGTGTCTTCAAGACTTTGCATTAAGGGCAGGCCTAGAGAAGCCAGGACCCGCTGTGGTACAACTGAGGGCTGAGGCAGCCTCACCAGGTGCTGCAGCAGTGGGAATGAAGCCAGAAGGGCCGGGTGGGATGTGCCTGTCTGCACGGGCTGTGGCTCCAACGGCTCTTGCTGCTGCTTGTTAAGCTTCAAACCAGTTTGTGAAACTGAAACTTGTCTTCCAGTTCAGCACACGTCATATGTGCGCTAAATTCCTGGGCTTGTTCTGCTCTTCCCAGCTTCTTGTTTGGTTTCCTCCTTGTTAAGCCTGGGAAGTGTGTGTGGGCTCTGCCAGCAGAGATGAGGAACCCAGGGCCCTGCGACTCTCCTGGAGCAGGCTGCGCCTCTAGAGCCTCCCTTTGCCCGGGCTGTGCAGCTGGAGAGCCCCTGGCCGGGCGCTGGGTTCGCCCTGGTGCGCTTCTGCCTTTCCCTTCTGTCCGTGCCCTCGGGGCTCTCAGGAGCCTCCTCAAGGTGCCCACAGCCCAGGTCCCGCCCGCAGCCCCTGCCCACGGCTGGGAAGAGCCTGGACCAGCACCGCCCGCAAAGCTGCGGAGCTGGCACCGCGGGAGCACCCCCGGGGCGGGGCCGGGGCAGGGGCCGGGCCGCACCCCCAGCAGCGCTGCCCCCGCCGGTGCCCCCGGTGCCCCCGCAGCTCCTCCTCTCCCTTTCCGGGAAAGCGGAGCTGGCCCCGAGCCCGGCAGCCGCGGCCCCGCCCGCACCTGCACCACCGCCGGCCCCGCTGCCGAGCTGCAGGGCTCGGAACGGCCCCGAACCCCCGGCTCTGCTCCCTGCAGCCCCGCGTGTGGCTGATCACAAAGCGACCGGGATGCGGGAGCTGGGCTGAGCCCCGCGCTCCCCACGGGGAGGTGTCAGCCTGGGGAGCAGGATTCCGGTTGTTGGCCCCCGAGGCGGGTGAGAAAGCGGGAGGAGGAACAAGAGGTGAAGAGGAAAGGTGGTTTTGGAAGGGTTTGCAGGCCCGCCTGCAGCGGGGAGCAGCCCTGACCCTGCTTTTGCGAAGGGCAGGCTGGTGCTCCTGGTGCTCTCTGACTGGGAGGCTTGGAATGAGCTGGGAAAGCTGCCCATGGGCTTGGCGCTGGTCCAGCAGTTTGTGTGCAGGGTCACAGGGCCAAGTCCCCGGGGGAGCTTTTTGCACCGGTCTCACTGGAGCAGGAGGCAGAGCTCAGTGAGCAGCAATGGGCAGGGCCTGCGGATGTGGGGGGGATGTGAGAGCTGGCACCGGTTCCCAGCCCCAGCCAAGGATGCAACGATGAGATGGGGAACAGCCACCCTTGGAAGCCCTGGGTCTGGCTGCCCCTTGGGCTGGGCTTGGCAACCCTGAAGTGTTGAGAGGAGCAGCACCAGGATACTCCAGGATGAGGTGTAGTCCCGGAGAGCTGATGGGAGAAGGGGAGGAGTAGCAGGGCAAGGCTCAGCTCCTGGGAGAGGGGCTGGTAGAGCTGCCCCTGGTCCCAGGGGAGATAAAGGTACCAGGCCGGGAGTGGGAGCAGTTTGAAGTGGGAAGGTGTTTCACTGGGAATGCCCTGGGCATCCACCAGGAATGTCAAAAGTGAAGCCCTTGGAATTGCTCCATATGCAAGATGAGGCAGGATCCTCAGGTTACTGCCTGAAGTCCTCAACATAAAAAGGACATGGAACTGTTGGAACAAGTCCAGAGGAGGCCACGAGGATGATCAGGGGACCGGAGCATCTCCTGTATGAAGACAGGCTGAGAAAGTTGGGGCTGTTCAGCCTGGAGAAGAGAAGGCTGCATGGAGACTTCATAGCAGCCTTCCAGTATCTGAAGGGGGCCTATAGGGATGCCGGAAAGGGACTCTTCATTAAGGACTGTAGTGACAGGACAAGGGGTGATAGGTTAAAACTTAGGGGAAGTTTAGGTTGGATATAAGGAGGAAATTCATTACTGTGAGGGTGGTGAGGCACAGGAATGGGTTGCCTAGGGAGGTTGTGTATTCTCCATCCCTGGCAGTTTTCAAGGCCAGGTTGGATGAAGCCTTGGGTGGCATGGTTTAGTGTGAGGTGTCCCTATTTATGGCACAGGGGTTGGAACTAGACGATCTTAAGGTCCTTTCCAACCCTAACTATTCTATGCTTCTATGATTCTATGATCCTAAACTTGATATACGAATAGGTGATAAAGCTGAATCTAAATTATTTAGCAGTTCTCAGCCCCAGCTTGCAGTACTGGGAATGAAATCTTAATCTGACTGTCCTGGGTTCAGCAGTAGCACTCATTTTTCTCCTTCTTGTAGCTGGTGCAGTGCTGTGTTTTTGATTTTCAGCCTGTGAACAGTGCTGATAACACCGATGGTTTTAGTTGCTGCTCAGTAATGTTTACTCTGAGCAAGGACTTTGTGTGCCTCATGCTCCGCCAGAGAGGAGGGGAAGCCAGGAGGAAGCAGAGACAGGACACCTGACCCGCACTAACCAAAGAGGTATTCCATGCCACAGCATGTCATCCCCAGTATATAAACTCAGGGCAGTTACCCAGAAGGGCTAGATCACTGCTTGGGTTGGCCTGGGTATCAATCGGCGGGTGGTGAGCAGTTGTATTCTCTTCCCTTCTTATTTCCCTTATTATTGTTATTATTGGTAGTAGCAGTAGTGGTTTGCGTTATACCTTAGTTACTGGGCTGTTCTTATCTCAACCCATAGGAGTAACATTCTTTCGATCCTTTTCCCCGTCCCTCTGGGAGTGAAGGGAGGAAGGTGTGGGAGTAAGCGAGTGGCTGCATGGTTCTGGGTTTCTGGCTGGGCTTAATCCATGACACTCTCAGAAGCATACATTTGGTACTGCTCAAAAGTTGAAAATGTTACTGAACATACAAAAAGTTCCTCTGATTTATAGCCTGTTCAAAACCACATATGCCAAGAAAGTTACATGAAGTATGTGTTGGTAAGAATCTGATCCTACAGTGTCCAGAGACACCAATAGCAGAGTTTCCACGCACTTAGTACAGAGACAAATCCTGAAATACATGGTTGTCTGCCAAAATATTGGTTGCCAGAAAAAGCCAAAAGGCTTCAGTGCAGCAGCATAGACATGGAATCAACACTTAATGAAACAGAGAAAGCCTTAGACACTACAGAAAAGGAGTTTTTAATAGGAAGCCAGAGGCCATCCATACATATTCAAAAGGATTCAGATAATTTATTTGACCTGTGCCCCAGAATACTGAAAGTTGTTTCTGGTCCATCATTTACAATATATAATGCCAAAACATCTCCTTCACTCTGCACAGTGAAATCAAAGTACAATACACCCTACTCAAACATTCTATTCTTCTAACAGTGTGAGAGAAGAAAAAACCAGGAAGATAATTAAAAACTGATACTGAAAATAATTCAAAAAGCTGTATAGGGCCTGGATCGCAGTACAATTTCAAATGCAGCATTAAAAATGAGGAAGGAAAAGATCTAAAGGAAATGTAAATACGAATAAATAAAATTAAGTACTCACCTCATTTACTACTTGTAGATGAGGAAAGGATACTGCTATACTACATCCTGATTCACTATTCTTCGTACAATCACTTGGGAGTTGAACCCTTGCAGTGGTCTTCCAATATTGCTATTCCGGATATGCAGCACATTAGGAGACAAAGTGAATGAAGAGTTCCTGGTATGTGACGGGGCTTTAGGAAAGTCCCAGATGAAGAGCACAGCAAACATATGAATATATTCACCTTAGACTGAGCTCTAACATCTCCCAGCCCTGCTGTTAGTGGCACATCCAGCAGTTAAGGAGTGTCCCATCTTAGCAGCAGTGAAGGGAAAAGGGCATACAGCAGTGCTGAATGAAGTTGCACCTTGTGGCCATATTTAGTCACTTATTAAAGTGGCCTCATTTACCAATGTAAATGAGCGCTATCAGTTCTTATTATCCTCAGGATGACTTGTGGATGCTTTTGTGTGTCTGAAAAAGCAGGACAATTTTATACTGTTAATTAACTGAGGACAAATGTGCAGCTTTAAACACAGAAGCTGGACAACTTCATTTAACTCTGAATTACATCAGTCTTACAGTAGCTTTTTCCTCTTGGAATCCGAGGCAACTATACCACTCTTAGAAGAGACTGGTGCAGGTGCTACAATACAGACCCCATTCCTTGCATGTAAACTAGATTTTATTCTTCATTTTAAATAAGGAGAGCCATTCCCTTTCAGTTCTCAGAATGCACTTGTGGGAACTGAAATGTACAACTAGATCAAAAATAACTAGTAATACTTGACATTGTAAAATATCCACACTTCAAAGCTAGCTGGAATCCTACTAATGTACAGTGATGCAAACCTATTTCCTCCCTCACATCAGAACCCAGCAATTAACTTCTCCTGAATATCTGAAAGGAATGTATTGCAGATCCGGAATTTTACCTCATCTGTGCCATAGGGATTAAAGATGGATTCTGCCTTCACCATCCTCACAAGCAATTCAACAAAACTTTTTCTCAAGCAGCCCTGCCACTAACCATCACTTCTGCCATACAGTACAGGAAAAAAAGATTTCTCAGACTGTTGACGTCTCAAACAACTGGCAGATCTAGAAGTCAAAACCAAACCAGTAAAATCTGCACAGAAGCCCACAGGCAAATGAACTTTTATGAACCATAGTTTCCAGATGCCAAGAGGAATCATTCATCCAAAGTGTGGCAGAGTACTATGCTAATAAAAAACCACATGTGACAGGGAGTATATTCCCTCCCTTAAAAATAGCTGTATCTTGCAAGAAGCAGAGAGTAACAACTGGGCAGCCAGCAACCCCTCTGATAATCTGGGGATACGAATCATAAAGAGTATATGAGTTGAGTTATTTCAACAGGTCCCTGTTTCTGGTTATTTCAAGCCCATTCAGATACCAGACTGGTGGTTCTCATAGTGGTGGCATCTGCACTCTAGGGATAAAGATGGGCTGCATTAGCATTGCAAAGACAAAGCCTCTGTTTCCTCAAAAGCACCCTCAGAAGACTTATGTTGTAAACAAAGCATTAATGAAGGAAAAGGAGGCAAGACCCAACTGTCACTATTTGGCCGTCACTATACAAAACCCAACCACATAAAAACCAAATGGATATGAGTTTATTTCGTGGTTGATAGGAAAGTGAAAACTGAGCACTGACACATATAAAGCAGATCTTTTATCAGATGTACACAACTGATACTGAGACTTTCAAAGACGGGGAGAAAAGAGAAAGAAGCCCCTAAAGGTAACCTCAATTTCTACTGAAGAGTATTACTATACTTTTAATACTTCATGTTCAAAAAGAGTGGAGAAAGTTCTAAAATAAAAGTCTCCCACTCTTTGGAGAGCCCGTCATCTCCTGACCCAGCGCCAGCATGAGGATAGAAGTGTTCTAGAGATGTTTCTTTAAAATCCTTCTTCATACACAAACACACACCCAAAAATTCTACCATGTATCAATGCTTATCCAAACACCAAACCAACAGGTATTTTTCTTAACTGGAGACGTTGCAGTAGCATTAGCTAAAATTCAAGCAAATGTATAGGTTATTTATAAGCCACAACTATCTACAATGATGAAACCAAACAGAAGAGGACGCAAGTTTAATTGCTGTGGGCAAAGCAAATTTAAAGTAAATGACAATGATGTGGTTTGTTAGAAAATCAAAGTGAGAAAACATTTAAGGCTGCATAGGAAAAAAAGCCAAGGATAGGTGAGAGAGTATCTGGTATATGAGTGCTGAATGGGATAAATGTGACTGTCTGTTTTCTACGCATTATGTCAAGGTGAATTTGTTTGTCATCCCACAGTGTCATTAAAGAGCAAAAAGTATGGGTCAGAGGTGAAAAGCTAATGTTAGAAAGTACTGACCACTGATCTGCAGCGATGCAGGCCTTTCCCATGTATTTTCCCCATTACTATTGAAACTGCCAAGTCATTATTAATTAATATTATTGTAATCATAATTCCTGCTTTTTGCACATTCATCATCATTATGCAGCTAATGTGTAGTTTTCTTCTTAAACCTTTCCCGTATGTCAAGTCAATCTCCCCAGACTCTTAATTATTTTAATGTTGACCTTGGAATTCCTTCCAATTTGCAACAGATTTGCGGTTTCATTTGATTTGAAAAATATTCAGAGCTGCCAGTATTCCAAAGAATTAACATTTCAGGTGTCACTCAACTTGCTACCACCATGCTTCCTGGTAATTTATGTGCAAGCAATTATTAGACTTCAGTTTACTGTGAGACTGTAGACTTCAGTGAGAGGCTACTGCCAAAAAAAGAGAAGAAATTAAATGCTGCTGAATGCATTGACACCATTTTCAGAAAAGTGTGAGAAAAAATCTCTGATACTCGTAAAGACTTAGAAGGGCTGAGGCAGAGGAAGAGGGAGGTCTAGCAAGGTCCAGCTAGAAACACCTAGTTAAAGCCCAGTGAGTTCAGCATGTCTTTTGTTGCCTTGAGTAGGCCTTCCACATGGCAAGGTCAAAAGAATAAAGACCAAAACCATTCATCTATTCCACTCAGTCCTTTTACTTCTAAAGGAGTACTTCATCCTTCCCACCTATTTAGACTCTGAACAAACCCTGCAAATATTCCCACCACAGTCATAGTATGCTACAGAAAAATTCTCCTCAATTTTCTTTAGAAGTCAGAAAACAAACCCAGGAGCACAAACATGATGGTACCAGATTGTAACACACAATAACAGCCTCACAGACTTAGATTCCTCACCTATTTTGCCATTTCCTTTGGCTTCTAAGCTATTTTTTTCTAAAAGCAAGCAGTAGCAAAAAACTCAGCATGACTTGGCTTAAGTGAAAATGAAAAGAAAAGACAACACTGTCTGAACAGATTCAGCAAAATGATTATGAAAAAGAAAGTTACAAAGTCTGCATGCAATTAAAATATGTATGTGAGCACTTAGCTCCGCATGTGGGGGTGGTCTCAGCACTGCCATGGGGATGGACATGTCTGCTCATGTGACTGGACCATGCTTGGAATAAGTAGGCTATAATTTGCAACATGCCTGATATGCTTTTAATAATTAATCAATTAAGAATTCACATGTATTTCCTGCCAAAGTACAGTGCAATTGCAAAACCTCAGTGCTGTCAGGGTACATAGCTGTAGATCATTCCTCTCTCTCAAAATAAAATATGAGAGAAAAATAATTTAAAAAAAGAAATAAAGAATAGATAATTTACTAAGCTCCATAGATAACAAAATGCACAAACATTAACTCAAATGGTTTATTTACTAACACAGTCCATGCTTCATATGTTCATTTTACATTCAGTCATTTACCGTCCTAACTAGACCACACAGGGAGAGTCAACTGAAGACACCATCCCAGGATACTTACAGAGAACCCAACACTTCCCTCTCCAGTTCCATTAAAAGTGAAACATATAACAGCCCATGGGGAGGAATTCTCTGGGCGGTTAACATGAGTTGCATTACCTTCCCCACATCACCATGGGACTCCCACCCATAGAAGAGGCTGAGCACATCAGCAGCACTTCCATCACTTTTACACTGACTGGAAAGCCAAAACGAAACCAAAAAAAAAGAGAAGAGAAGAGAATGTGTCCCGTGAGCTTGCACAGAAACAGCTTTAAAAATCATCTGGGGCTCAGAGAATCCATGGCTTCTCCAGCCCACAGCATGCATCTTAATATGATCTAGAGAGGATGAACTAAATCTCACAGGGTCTTTCTTCTGTTCCATTTATGATGGGTTACTTAGACGGGTGAGTGGTTCCAAGGCAGGAAACTTACAACAGCCCAAATGTGATTTACTCATCCTAAATGTGATTAACCATCCACTGTGCTAATCAGAATTCCTCACTGTTAGAGCAAGTGTGAGAAAAAAAAGAGTTCTCATCTCTCATTTTCTAACTTCTCCATTTTCCATTTAAAAAAGCACAATACAATAAAATGGTGCAGGAAAGGGTATGTATTGTGCTGTTCAGAGATCTGCTACCAGCTGTGGATTACACAGCAGCCTCAAAGACTGAAAGTAACACTGACTACATCCTTGAGTCTAGAAGGAATTTCTTTCCAGCCAGGAAAGAAGCCCATGCATTTTTGTGACCCGAGACAGAGGAAGCACATAAGTGTTACTATACCAGAAAAATTCTAAGACATTCAGATTTAATCATATCTAACAGTAATGGTGTAGCAAACTGCTACACATAGAAAAATACCCCAGAAGAGACTCATGCCTTTTTCTGCCTCCCTTCCTTCAGCTAAACACCATTATATTTCAGGTGCCGTGAAGCAATGTGGAAGGGGAATGAGATGATACCAATGCAGGGAAAGCATGGTAGCCCAGGGCATATTTTTTATGCCTCTAATTTGCAGTTTGTGCACCCATCTAGCACATGGGTGCAGATTAGGACTCATCTCCACTTCTCATACCTATGATTGATTTCTGAACATAAAAATCAGTCACGAACAGAATTCTGTGTAAATACGGTTGTGACTAACTCAATCTAACCTTGTGAATCTTGCTTCTAAGATGAATACAAATAACAAAATCTGAAATTGATGTCTTCATTACATCCTTTGTTGTGAAAATAAAAATGTCATTCAGATCTATTGTAAACCTTGCAATAAACATGCCAAGAAGAAACAGACTGGAGCTGCTTTGGAAGCAACTATATGCTGTCTAAATCAGTCTTTTGTGCCCAGGACTCTGACACAGATAGATAGCACAGATTTCTTTTGAAATGTCTCATACAAGAGAAAAACTCTTCAATGTCACTGATTTTACATCTCTTTTCTATTTTGATCAACGACTGCTAAATTATATATGTGTGCATAGAATGGAACAATAAGACATTTTACATTAGTCTGCCAGCAAACTGTGTGGATATCACTCACATCATAACCTGCCTAATCAAGGTTCGGGTACAATTTTTCAACATCTCCTTCTTGTGCTTCAGCTATCCCGTGCAAACAATGACATATTACTGCCAAGCACCAGAACATTTTTTTGCTGCTTAGTAGCATTCCCAAGGATGTGCTTCCAGAGCTTCTGGTCTAGCTTACAGTAAGTCAATTATTCTATGCACAGCTATGGTTCCATAACTGGACTTGATTACACAGCACAGCAAAGAACAGTGTGACCCAAAATACATTTTAAAAATGTAACATTTAATAACACACAGGATCAGTTGTTGCTTGTCTTATTCTTGTTACTCCTGAACTGGATTAAAAATCTTCCTCTTCTCCAGATCCATTGATATTTCAGCCAGCAAGTTAAACTCAGAACTGTCAATGAGGCAAATAGAGGTTTGCCAAGAACTTTAAATTCTGCAGAAGGCAAAAAAGGGTTGAATAGCTAAATTTAGTTCCAAACACTGACAAAAAATCAAAGTGCATTGGACCCCCTTGTACATGAGTACTGAGAGACTTAAACAGAATCGCATACTATATAACCACACCAATGGAAATCCAGGAGCCTTTTGTAGTTTTTATGGCATGCCTGCCATGGCAAAGTGCCCCTAAAATAGTCAGAATTGCCTCTGCACACAAGAGATGTCCCTGTGAGGCTTCTGCAGCATGGTTCTCATGAGTAGTTGACCAGAGGCATCTTTACACAGCCCTTCTGCAGAAGCTCAAAACTGATGCTATCAAAGGTGATGCTTCCAGCTATCTTGAGGAAAACAGAAAAGAGCAGTGCAACAGTTATGTCCTACAATACCCACTTTTTGCAGAAATTACATAAAACAGAATCTATCCAATGGTATAAATGTAAACATATTTTGCATATGAGTATTTGAATTGGTTTTATAAAAAGAATATGAAAAGCCCAGAAAATTCTGTTAGTGCACAGCCTTACTTTCACAGATACGTCAACTTAAACAGGGCATTCTTCACAAACCCTTTCAAGACTATCTCTTTAATTTGCAGAGCTTTGTCTCTTTGGTCTATCATGATTGCTTTTGTCCTTACTGTCTTGCTTTTATGCTAGACAAAAAGGCTTGGTTTATACCCTTAACTTCAAGAACTAGCATGTGATAGCAAGAAAATTGAGCTTAACCAAAATAATTCCCAGCTGTAGTGAATATGCTGTGAGTTCACAATGAACACTGAGGCATGGTGGGCATGGACAAGTGGTATCTTGATTCTCAAAGTGCAAAGATTTCTACTTGCTGCTTTCTAAAATCATAAAAGGCAGATTAAACTGATAGACTTAAATAGAGCAAATGCAAAGTTGCCTGAGACAGGCTGAGATCCCTAAACACACTTTACTGCCTTGATCCTGTATTTGGAAAACACTTTCCTTTCTCAAGTCCTAGGTATAATTTGTTTAGGTGAAAGTCATTAAGGCTCCACTTCAATTAGAAACAAACAGACAAACAAACAAACAAAGACAATAAAGTGAAGTATAATGGGTTTTTCTTGTAAAATACTTGCTTTAAAATACCACAGCATGCTGTAAGATAAAAATCATGCATATCAAAAGTCAGCTACACCCAAGCATAACAGCCTAGATTAAACCTCTTGGTTTGATTGCAGGACAGCAAAGTGCTGTCATTAGCATCATAGTCCCTCCCATTGTTATTTTCTTAGAATCATGAAATGATTTAGGTTGGAAAGGACCTTAAGATCACCCAGTTCCAACCACCCTGCCATGGGCAGGGACACCTCACATTAGACGATGTCACCCAAGGCTCTGTCCAGCCTGGCCTTGAACACTGCCAGGGATGGAGCACTCACAGCTTCCTTGGACAACCCATTCCAGTGCCTCACCACCCTTACAGTAAAGAATTTCTTCCTTATATC
>JBCJKH010009088.1:13828-44525 GCA_039877255.1 Loriculus beryllinus | reverse complement strand
GATGTTTACCTGTAGTGTAGTAGCTGAAAATGTGTTAAGAAACACTGAAGCCTGATTACTCTGAGGGACTAACTTCAGTATCTGAAAACTAATACAAAGACTTTGATTATTCAAAGAGACTGCAGACCAGGAGCCTGTGGGCCTGGGAAATAAAACAGAAGCAGTTCAAATGGTTTTGTACTAAGGAGGTGATGAAACCTCTGTGTAGGATACTGCAAAGGTTACTCATTAAGTGCTGTGTTTGATTTTGGTGTTTACCCAGAGAATGAGTTGAAGGAATGAAGAATGGAAAGAAGGAAGTCTGGAAAACATGCCTTAAAATGAGAGACTAAAAGAGCTTATTTTATTTAGCCCAAGAAAGGGAACATGAATGGGTAAATTAATCATGATCAGTGGATGTCTACAAAAGGAGAAGGTGCATGTCATTCCGAGACCCTTTAATCTTGCTGATGAGGGTATAATTAGATATGGCATCTGGAAACAGAGGTTAGAAAAATGCAAATTTGGAAAAGCATACAACTGCTCAACCATGAGTATAATTAATCACGAAACAGTTTATCAAGGGAAAAACTACATTTGTAATGGGCTGCAGATTTCAAATTGAGAATGTACGTCTATTTTAAGGTTACTTTCCAGACCAGTCCCAGGTTACTGGGTAAATCCTTCATGAAAACTGCCTTCTCCAGTTCATGGAAATGAGAATTGTTCACCCACTTCAACAGAGGATGTTACATCAGTAAGGAAATGAATCTTTGAGTGAAGATGTGGTTTGCATTCCAACAGATTCAATGGCAACAGTCCTTCTGTTGTTAACATCTAATGACATTAATGATCATAAGAAAGACATTGTCTGACACATCTTTAAGTTTTCCCAAGTTTAAGTTTTTCCAGTTTCTTTTACATAACTTTTCAGACCTAAGCCTTTGGGTAAGATGCATTTTTTAAGGAAGCACCATTCATTTTGTTGAGGAGGGAAGAAAGAAGGTTCCCATTTTTAAACATTTTTTGCAACTTTTCATCACAGCTTAGTACTCACCTGATCTGAGATATGATATGAGGAAAATAACTTCTTGCAGCTTTCAGTGCTACAGTGAAATTCTATTTTGGCTGATCAACTGAAGGATTTTTCATAGGAATCTATCATTCTGGCAGAGCATCATAACCCTGTGGCATATGCAGTGTATGTGCCTGGTCCACTAGTGTGTAGCTCCCAAACCCCTCCAAAGCCAGCATAAATTGATTTCTGTATTTACTGATGAGCACTTAGGCCTACAGTCTTTCTTCCTGCTGAGCCCTCTTGGCTTAATGGCATAGGGGAAGGCATGGGGAAACAAGAATGCTAGGCTAAAAGACTGGTTCTTCCATTCATTTATCATGTAAGCAACTACAAGAGATGTGATCTGTGGTTCTGGTTCCTTTAATGTCTGTTAGCTCAATAGGATGCTTTGGTTCACAAAAGCTGAGAAAACATGTGTTTCTATTTCATCTTGTTCTCAGTCATGTACTGTCGTGATGAAAGCACCTGAATCTGTTCACAGGCTTCTTAAAAATACAGGAGACATTATTGTAACACAGCTGAAATGAAGTATGAAAAAAAAAAGTGACAGTTTATGTAGAGTGTCAGTCTATAATGTTTATAAAGCAGCACAGCGTTCAGTTGAAGATGTTTTGGGGTTTATTGCTTTATTTTAAACCTTAGGAATATCTTGTATACAAGACTTATTTTTCATGCTTGCTAAAATTTTCATTGGGAAGACCCAGAGATGCTGATTAAAAATTATTAATAGAAAAGATGAATGGAGCACTTCAACAAGGTGAAATCTGAGAAAATCAAATAGAAAATACTCTTGTAGAGTCTGAAGAGAAATTACTTCTCTTATCACCCTTTATGTCCAACTATTTTAAGTACTATCTTTGCTAAGTGGCTCTCTTCAAGCCCAGCAGCCAAGGCATGGGACATGAGGGTCTCCTGTCATCGCTTCTGCTGTGCCTTGCTGGATATAGAACAAATAATTGACCCACTACCCCTGGCTGGAAAGGCCCCAGAACAGCAGTGTTGCTGCTCCTCATTCTAGTACCAAGCTGTGACACTAGGAGAGTTACAAACCAGTTGTGTTGGACTGGCAGCCCTGCTGCCCCTAAAGCCCTGTGTAAATGAAGGAAAATCTGCTGCTACCACTGTTTAAAGCAGCATGTCAATTAGACTTGTTCCAAGCAGGATTCAATGACATGGTGTGCAAATTGGCTGGTGACACAGCTATCCCAGGTCTGCACCTCAGTAGTGGAGCAGGACAGATATTTGCAGAGGTAAGGCAAGCAGTAGACAAACCTGGGGTTCAGGGCATTGATCATTTCTGTGGTTCTCCTACTGTCACACTGTCATCAGAAAAAGACTAAAGGTGAATGGATATAGTGCCAAACATGAGCTAGTGGTTCAGTTTGTGAGGAATGTGAGGAAACCCCACACATTATTGTCTTTAGCAAGTTCACTTCTCTGTCTTGAAATAGCATTCACAGATTTTGTATGAAGCATGCTATTTTATTATGGGGAAATAGTCTTTCAAGTTTCTCATGTTGTCATATGATAGCATCTATGTCCCATCTGATCAACAGCCATTACCACATGCAAACCATCAGGGCAATGGTAAGGCTCTTAGAAGCTTTCCTATATGCACATACTACCTATATATAAAAAAATATTGTGGCTAGGAGGGGCTGATAAGTCATTTATTTGATTTATAGACTAAAGGAGAAATGTCCAGAATTGCATATTGGCCACTGTTATGTTATTAAATATTTTTTCTGGGCCATTCTGAGCTAATCTGCTGTCACACTGCCAAGAAAACAAGAGCACTATGCTGCCGGATTGCTCGGGGTTAGGATAACTGATGACATCAGATGGATTTGTAGCAGACTCAAGTTTGAAGCTTTGTGGCTCACAGAAGTGATTCTTAGAGAAATTCTCAGCTCTCTCAGACCAATGTAAAAGGCACAAACTAAATAAACTTTTAAGTCAGTGGGGTGACAAGAAGATAGCCTAAAAAAAGGCAAGGAGGGTTGTGGACATAGTAGCAGGAGGATGTTCTCTTGGCATCCAAGTATTGACACTCACATATTTGACTGCATGGCTCTTCTGGTGTGGTGGATTCCAGTGGATGTGGTTACCTTCACCACCACAAGAGAACGACATTGACTGTCAGGTACTGAAGACTCTGTGTGTGTCCATGAACTCATGCCTTCCCAAGAAACCACCTTTTCCACAATGTGCTCAAAGAACCATCAGACATCAGTCTTCTATTCCTATTCTGTTATGTAGCTAGTGTTGGCAAAGGGTGTTGGGTTGAAAGACAAACTTCAAATTGCACATGATTTGAAACAGCTAATGACTTAAAATTCGAAGTTGTTGCTCAAACACTGGTTGAATACTAGCTGTTGCTGGAAAAAAATACTTTTCTGTTCTGGTTATGCTGCACAGAACAAGTTAAAGAGCACAACGGAGAGAGCAGAAACCACTTACCAGGAACTTAGATATAAAAGAAGTTGTCTGTCTTTGCCCCAAACTTGAGTCAAGCTCCTTGTTTTACTAGCATGGTGTTTCATCTATCTTGCCTACCCACATCTACTTTCCCCTTTTCAAGAGTATTAAACTGCCTGATCTGGAAGACTACAAAATCTCTTTTCTACCTTCCACCATCTATAAGTGAGGCCCAAGTTGCACTGATATGTACTTCCTTAACAATGCAATCTTGATCCAGTTCCTAAGCACCCTTTCTTTTGTGCGCTGAATGAAGCAGGTAACTTGAAGAGAAGCACAGTAACAGTAAAGTGAACAAAGCTAACATCATAGCATCCTTCAAAAAAAGGTTGAGCTAGACTTTGGTGGGCAACTTTAATCTCAGGATTTCTTAACTTTTGAATACATAACTCTTTATGCTTTTAAGTCTTTTAATATTTCAATGCAATTTGGTATACAGACCCATAACAAGCATGGACTTCTGCAAAAGAGGTAGCCATATGGAGACTTGTCCTTCTAGCACTAGCTAGATGCAGAAGGAAAGAGAAGATATGCTCCCTGCCTGCTGCTCCAACCATGGCCAGCATGTTCAGTAGATAACCCACTGGAGTGACCCATCTCCTGAACCTTTGCCCATCACCTGTCTGAATGGAGCCTGCACTCTGAAAACCCACTTGCTTTACCAGGAATAAAACTGTCCATCACATATCTTGCATCCATTTGCAGGATTACTTTTCAGATTGTTCCATTCAAGTCTAAATATTTCACGGTACTTACAAGAGAGACAAACATAGGCTCAGCCTGACTACCATGCACGTGTAAATACCAGCTAGTGCTAGAACAAAGGTGCAGCATGTAAGCATCCATCACATCCTGACTTCTGCCCCTGGGTATAAAATGCAACTTGAAAAAATAGCTGTTCTGTGCTTTTTGAAGGATGGGCTTTAGTTTAGAGAGACAGACAGAGCCCTGGGGGTGCGTTCTGGGCATTTCCTGCTGGACTATGCAGCTGTAAAGATCAGTCACATTCTAAGCCTAACCAACTTGACAGAATCCCTTTAACTAAATCTGCAAATGAATGCCACCCTGATGGGAAGGAAGGGCCACTGTGGCTTAATTAACTGTTAATGAAGAGCCTCAGCCTTTCCAATACTAGTACAGAACAACTTAAAGTAACACAACCAGTTGGGGATTACTCTCAGTAAAAAAAAGAGCTTGCAGCCCCTTCACAGAAATGATACTCCTCTGCCTTTCAGTGGTCCTGGTTTGCCCAGCAAGCCTACAAAAAGTGACATGTAAGGCCCAAATTTAGCTGACCACTGCAAATTACCTTCTTATTCTATGCTGCCCTCCCCAAATCAATGTACTAGCCATGCTTACAGGGTATTCTGAACTAGAAATTCTCATCTCCTGCAAAATACATTAAGTGCAGAAGTCACCTAAAGTCTATCCTCTGAATCTTTTTTAGTATTGCCTTGAGTTCCGGTGTCCTCAACATAAAAAGGACATGGAGCTGTTGGAACAAGTCCAGAGGAGGCCACGAGGATGATCAGGGACTGGAGCACCTCTCATACGAAGACAGGCTGAGAAAGTTGGGACTGTTTAGCCTGGAGAAGAGAAGGGTGTGTGGAGACCTCATAGCAGCCTTCCAGTATCTGAAGGAGACCTATAAAGATGCTGAAGAGGGACTTTTAATCAAGGACTGTAGTGACAGGACAAGGGGTAATGGGTTAAAACTTAAACAGGGAAGTTTAGATTTGGTATAAGGAAGAAATTCTTTACTGTGACGGTGGTGAGGCACTGGCATGGGTTGCCCAGGGAAGTTTGCGAATGCTGCATCCCTGGCAGTGTTCAAGG
Organism: Loriculus beryllinus; assembly: GCA_039877255.1. NCBI lineage: Eukaryota > Metazoa > Chordata > Aves > Psittaciformes > Psittacidae > Loriculus > Loriculus beryllinus. Next base: position 39,154 of record JBCJKH010009088.1, on the reverse strand, counting down.
CCAGATTGGACGAAGCCTTGGGTGCCATGGTTTAGTGTGAGGTGTCCCTGCCCATGGCAGGGGGGTTGGAACTTGATGATCTTGAGGTCCTTTCCAACCCGAACTATTCTATGATTCTATGATTTGTATGATTTTATTACATAATTCTAGTGAAAAGCAAGCAATAATAAAATCCTGGGTGTCTGCTCTCTGTGCCTTTTAGAAATGCAACTGGAACTGACATCTCTTAATTGCAGCTTGTTTTCCAGGTCATCAGTTCGACTTGTTGAGTATGCAGTTCTCCCAGATGGTTTGGCTTTGTGGATGTCTAACATGATCTGCATGTCTTCAAATGTTTTTTTCTGTCTTCAGGCTTGGCACTTGTGAACAAATGCTGTCTGGAGCCTGAGTTGCGTAACATTTAGGTTTGAATTATGTCCAAAGTTCAGCTGTGTTGTCGAGAAATGTCAAGTTTGTTCAGTGATAGCTGCATCCAGACTTTCTGAAGTGTAATGGTGGAAGCAGGCAGGTCTTCCAGGCTGTCGAAATTTCAGCAGAAATACTGAATCCTTAGCAGGCACAGGTTGCTTAAATATCTGTTTCTGTAGTGGGCGTTATCAAATCTTCCAGGTACTGTAGGTACTAAAAATTTCACACAGGAGTGCAGTGTGTAGTAGGACCTTAACCTGTATCTGTGAAGTTGTCTGGAATCTCTTAATTTTTTTCTATGACTGATACCTTAAGCTACTGCTAGCTTTTATTGTACTTTGCATTTTATTGTTTGGTGGGGTTTTTTTCATACCTGTCTTTCTCCAGCAAGGTCAATTTTTACTATTAATGGCCCTGTGCCTCCAGAATGAGCTGTGGAAGTATGAGCTGTATTTTGTCCTGTCAGTGCACCACCACTATAAATGGGCTTAGTAAATTCTTCTCCAAAGTTGTATCAGTGCTAGTACCAATAAGACCTTGGAAGGATCAGCTTTAATTTTCTGTATCGGGTGAGGTCTGAATGCTCAGTTCCAAAAACTGCAGTATTCTCAGGACAGTTTATGGGGAGAGAATAAAACCGAATAAACCCAACACTTGTGTCCATGGAAGCATCCAAGTGCCTTTTTGCTGCTTTGATTTTTGTTGTTGGTTATTGTTGTTTGGGGTTTTTTTCTTCCTTACCTTTTCTCTGTGCTTATCGATGTGAAGCTCCTGAAATTGAGGATTGTATCCCTGTTGCACTGCCTGTGATTTGTCAGCCACACACTATTTTTAGCTGGTTGTTTAGGATAACCTTCCTATGGCTGCTGACTCAGTGTCAGTGAGTACCAGGTGGTCACTGCATCTTCTGACAGAAAAAACCTTGCTGGGATCTTCTTAATTTTTTTAAATTGGTTTTCTTTTGCAAAAATGTGTTTTTATTGCATTTATCAGAACAGTTCTGTTCTGAAAATGCTGTCCTAGTTAACAGTTGCCTGTCGTAGACTTTTTAATGTATATCTTAATAAAGAAGAGCTAGGTTCTGCAAAGGATGACAAGTAATTGCCGCTTCCCCCACAAAACAAAACAAAACAAAAAAATCAACCCCAAAACCACTGGCAAAACACCTAATCAAACAAAAACCTCAACAAAATGTATTGACTCATAACGTATTTTTAACCAGCCTCCAAAGTGATGGAGGCAGAGTGCCTTGTATGTTGGCTAATTGATTGCACAGCCTTTGATTGATGGGATGCAGTTTGGTTTAGCATCGGCTGCAATTGTAAGCTGTATGGCTGTGGCTGAAATGATTCATGTGGAGCAGCAGGATCTCCAGACTGAATTAGAGGCTTGTATTGACTGTGGCGCTGTGTATTAGTTAAAGGATTGGTTCTGTGCCATTGAGTGTCTGAAGCAATTAACTTCTTCTCTCTGCTGAACAATCACCTCCTTTTATTGTGAGTTTCTTTATATCAGTAGTGACTTTTAGGATAATTTCTTTATTTTGGTGGCAAGACAAATAAAAATCAGTCTTGTTTTCTTTTATTTTTCATTCTCATTCTTGTGATTGTTTTTCTCTACGTATAAAATAAAGATGTATTGAGACTACTTTAGGATTTATGTTTTTACATTCTTCTAGGAAATATGGGAAAGCTCTGGAAGGGTTTGGAATTTGTTTTCCAGCCTCCCCTAATGTTCAGCAATCTACTGACCAGGTTGGCTCAGCTACAGTGGTATTGCTTGCTTAAAAAAATAACCAAACAGAAACCCCAAACCATACTCCTATTATTAGCTTGTGGCTTTAGGGCCTTCAGACCTTAAACTGAGTTGGGCTTGGCTTCAGCAGTAGCCTAAGGGATCAGTCCCTAGGTGATAAGATGCTCATTCCTGTGGAGTGGGAGCTTCAGTGTCTCACTCCATTGATCCTGGCCAGGGAAACTTGTAGCTCAGTAATGAAAGCTGCTTTCCTCCAGTGATGTTGCTGTCTCATTTCTTCTTAAGTTGATGAGCTTGTAGTTTTTAATTGGACATTTAATTGTGCCTTGTTTGTTTTTATCTTTTCATGATGCAGTAGTACTTCCAAAAGAAGAAAACAAAAGGGGTGATTTAGTCCTGAAGTCAGGCAGCAGGGTGGGCAAAAGTGTACCAGAACTATTGAGTCTGATGTTCTGGTTTGTTCTCTGGGGAAGTATCCAGAAGAGCAAGTCATTAATTCAAGACTCTTTGTGTGGGCAGCATGGGAGTTTCAAGAGCTGTTGAGAACTGTTTAATTGAAAGATGGTTTTCAGAAATCAATGCATCCCTCTCTGTCCTCTCCTTCCCTTGATTTTTAGGAGTTCATTGCCCGTTGTTTTTCAAGACAATGTAGCTAGCCCTTCTAACAAGGAAGGTAGACATGGAAGGCAAGACAGCTGGGATAGCTTTTGGGAAAATGGAAGAGGTCGGTTGAAGAGTGATAGAAGGAATTGAGGGGTGGTGAACTGAAAAGGTGGGTTTGGAAGAGTGTGTCAGTGACACAAATGTTAGCAAAACTACAGAAAATGGCATATGGCATCTCAGGAGCATACTGCTGTGGTCCAGCTGCCTGCAGAAAGGATGTGTAGCTGCCAGCAAGCAGGGGTTGTGGCGTACAGCATCCAGGCCTATCCACAGATCTTTACTACTTCATTTTCTGAGGGGAACTGAGAACCTTTGGGGCCCTACTTGCAGTGAATCCCAAATGAGAGAGGTGGTGGAACTGCAGGGAGAGGAATAACTGAGAAATGCAGTTTTGTTTTTCAGGCTGGCAGCCTAGATGGTTTCTTCTCTGTGGTGGCATCCTGTCCTATTATGACTCTCAGGAAGATGCCTGGAAGGGTTGTAAGGGAAGCATCCAAATGGCCGTGTGTGAAATCCAAGGTAACTAAGATACAGTAACACTCAGCTGCGTGAAGTTTTTCTAGTAATGTTGCACTCAAGATGAGATTTCAGGTCCCAAGAGCTATTTGGTAGCTTGATTTCTTTGGTATGTGTTTGTATTGGTATATATATTAATTTAAGTACCAGTTTTTATAGTATTTTAAAAATGCTAGAGAGCTGCAAGCCTCTAATATAATGGGTGTTCTACATGTGGGTCACTGTGTTTCATGAGTCATGTTGGAACATCATACAGCTTCGAATGACTCTTCATAAGAACAAAGCTAAAGCTAGATATACTCATTCAGAGCATGTTTGCTACATGTTTGAAGTACAGTTGGGGGCTGGAAACCTCAAAGAGAGGGTTGCCAGAGAGGATTCCCTCTCCATAAAGGCTCCCAGATTTTACTGTACTGATCACAAAACTGCCTTTTATCCCACAACTGTACATGTGTGTGTCCCATCTATTCCCCAACCCAGAAGTGAAGTCATGAAATTGAAACAGGGGAAGTTTTGGACTGTATGTTGCCTCTCTTTCATTACTGCTTGACCTGCCACTTAACATCTGTTAAGATACTCAGTTGGGTTGGGAAGGGGTGAGAGAGTGCTCTGAAATCTGTATTGCTTCCAGTACATCCTGCAGATAACACACGAATGGACCTGATCATCCCAGGAGAGCAATACTTCTATCTGAAGGCAAGAAATGCAGTTGAAAGGCAAAAGTGGTTGGTTGCACTAGGAACTGCCAAAGCCTGTCTGACTGACAGCAGGACGCAGAAGGAGAAAGGCAAGAATACCCTTTGTGATTGATTTTAAATATGCATACTAGTATTTGGAAACTGAAATGCCATCATGGTTAGGCTGTGAAGATTAATTCACCTACCTCTTTGCTTTCATCAACAATCTCACTTTCACCCCAGTGAAAACTCCTCTTGCTTACGAGAGTGGTGTTATTCGTGAGTCTCTGTGAGACCTCTGGGCTTAACCTTGTGTAACGTCAGCACAGTGACTATGTAGAAGATGGGAAAACATTGAATTATTAATATATCAGTGATCCTGAGCAAATGCAGGGGCAGCAGATACTTCCTTTACCTGAGGTGAGAAATCACTTCACCTCTTGGCCTTATATGCATCTTCCCCAGGCTTTGCATTTACCAGTTCAAACTGAGTCAGAGCTGAGCAGAAGATGATACTTAGAATCATACAATAGAATCATGGAATAGTTAGGGTTAGAAAGGACCTTAAGATCATCAAGTTCCAACCCCCCTGCCATGGGCAGGGGCACCTCACACTAAACCATGTCAGCCAAAGCTGTGTCCAACCTGGCCTTGAACACTGCCAGGGATGGACTTGTAGGGTCCTGCACAAAGTGGAAACCTGATGTGCAGTGCTTAGAAGCAGGGCAAAGTTTATAGGTATAACTGACCTGCAGTAGCACGAGTGAAAAGGTACTGATGTATTTGCAGAACTAAATCATGTTAGTATTGTTAGCAGACAAACTTATTTTGTAATTCTGGGACTCCAATGTAAAAAAAATACTTCTGAAAAATCTCAGATTGACTGTTAGTCATATCTGGATTAATCTGCTCAGTCCTGCAGGCTCCAGTACAAGAAACATATGGACATACTGGACTGAATCCAGCAAAGGGCCACTAAGATGATTAAAGGAAATATCTGCTGCAAGAGCATAAAAAGGGTGGAGCCAGACTCTTAGTGAATGGATAGGGAGAAATGGGCATAAATTTAAACATGAGCAACTCCACGGAGACGTAAGCAAAAATGTTTATACTGTGAGGATGAGGGAGCACTGAAACAGCTTTAACAGAGAGGTTGCTGAGTCTCCACCCTTGGCAGTGTTCAAAACCGGACTAGACATGGCCCTGGACAATGTGCTGTGGCTGACCCTGATCTGACCAGGGGAGTAGGACTATCTGGTCTCCAGAGATCCCTTCCAACCTCAACTATTTCAAGATTCAAATGCATATATTAAATTAATCCCTTTACGTTGGACTGGATGTGTGTTTTCCCTCCAGTGTTTTCTCCCAGAACCCTGATCTTTTAATTCACAGTGTAATTGTTTGCCCCTTAAACTACTCAGGATGAAATCCCTATGTATCCTATTTTTTGTTTTCACTACTTTAAAGGCCTATTAAGGTCAAGTGTTGTGTACTTGCTTTTTCCATCTCCTTAGTCTAGGAACATATCCTGTTCACTGTTATTATCTGAGATGGCAAATAATAAAACAGTATTCTGTCTGTCAGGAGCATAATTTATGGCAAATCCAGCTCACTTTTTTATGTTGATAGAAAATGTTTTGAAGTAAGGAAGCGCTGACTGAATTAGATTGGATAATACTATTTCAGCAGCTCTCCAAAATCATATACTGCAGGATGAATGCAATAAATTTAATTCTTCTTTTGTTTCACTTTTTAGAGTTCACTGAAAACACAGAAGCCTTGAAGACCAAAATGTCTGAACTCAGACTGTACTGTAACCTCCTTGTTCAGCAGGTGCATAAAACAAAGGAAGCAAGCATTTCTGGCGTATCAGAACCAGAGGTACAGCTCCAGTTTGGTGTAGATCACATCTGTAAACTCTTGAGCATTGTGAACTCTTCTGGTTAGCCAATGTAGTATTCACTCACAGTTACTTAATATTGCACCCTGCTTGATTAGCCTCGTTTACATTAGAGGTTCAAACTTTTAAAGTTTGCAGATCTTCCTGACCAAAGCAGCTTCATTTAAGTGCAGTCTCCAAATGACAGTCATCTACCCTTTGCTTTGAAAAAGATGTGAAGGAGGATGCACATCACTTGCTAGAAAAGCTGGTGTGAAGTTCCAGGATGCCTCCCCTTGGATAGGTGTGTCCTCAGGTGCAGGACAGGCAGGCAAAACATCTGAAGGTCAATCATTTGTATGTCCAAACCGTCTCTGTAAATATATCTGATAAGGTGTTTATGTTTAAGCAGCCAGTGCAGAAGCATGGTGTAGTGTGTAAGTGACTTAAAGTCATTGTTAGAACTTGCAGCTCACAGATGTTTGACAATGAACAAGTAAGGCGGTATGTATCCAGCTCATAGTTCATGCTTCTGGGGGAAAACTCACCTTAAATACCTGCTGGTATTTAACTGGAAAGATTTATTGCTAAAAGCATTTCAGCATCAATAACTGTGGTTTGCAGTGATGAAGAGTATTGTGGCAATGTGATAAGTCATTCTACCTGGTTTTCAATTGCGTTAATTTTTTGTTAATGAGATTTTTGAAATTATTGTCTGGAGAACATTCTGTATCTATTTAATTTGTTTACTTTTCATTTCGCGTGTCAGTGGTATCTTCTGGAATGTCATTTTTGAATACATGAAGGCTTAGTATCTAATACATTTTTTACACCAGAGATAAGTAACTAAAAGGTGTTGCTTTTAAAATGCAAGCATACTGAGCTTGTTGTGGTCAGAGACTCACAAGATTGGTAATGTTGTGGGGGGTATAGCCCCAGTAATACATGATGGCAGTTCTTTGAGAAGCTGACACATTGCATTTTAATTCCTGTTAAACAGAAATCATGACTGTAGCGGCTGTGGGCTTTGTAGATGTTAGTTGCTCCAAATGTATCTTCTGCAGTAAGTCTATTTATTCCAATTGGTTTCTTCCCACAGAGTGAGATTGATATGGGAGCTCTGTTAAAATCAACCTGTGACACCTTCCTGAAGACTCTTGAGGAATGTATGCAGATTGCAAATACTGCCTTCACTTCTGAGTTACTGCACCAGAGCCCACCAGGATCCCCACATTTTGCAGTTCTCAGAGCGAACAAGGTAATGGACAGTATCATCTTCTCTCAGCCTTGGGAGGGATTCTAAGACTGTTTCATAAAGCAGCATTTGCAGAAGTAGGTTATGTTGTTTTAACTGTATTAGAGCTAGTAATCCTCCAGTGGATGTACTTGACTGTTTCTTGTGGATTGCAAATGAGGTAGGGCCATTCCTTAATAAGCAGTGACCAATCTTTTAACTTTTAATGATGGAGGAAGTTATTAAGCATTAACTTTCGGGGCCTGCTCCAGCTGCAGACAGTGGTGTTTCAGAATACCTTGGCTGTATGGCAAGTTGGTCCACTGAAGGAGCTTACCGCAATTATTACTCTCCTAAGCTCCTGCAACATTGGATCTGTGGTAATACACCAATAGGAGCTGATGAGCTGATGAGGAGCTGATGAGCTTATCTTTTAAGACAAGGGCACTTTCTTGAATCCTGGATCCACAACTTATATAGGCAAAACTGGATCATCTCTGGCAAACAGCAGATTAAGGTTTATGTAGGAAGGTAGACACATCACTGCGTCTGAGAAATACTCTAATGGTGTAATAGTGTAGCACCTCTTTTGTGTTTGTCTGTATACTGACTCCTGGTCAGAGAATTGGGGAGCATATGCTTAGTTTTTTGGCTTTTTTGCTGACTCCAATTTGTGTTTAATAAAACACGAAGTTTGAGAAGCATGATACAGTCGTCTTGCTTTAAAGAATATTCTCCCTCCCCACTTATCTTACAGATAAAGCACTCTGTTTTGCCTGGTCACACCTCAATGGAAAGGTATAACAAAATTCTTTACTTTCAATTTTTCTCTAATCTGTTTTTGTTAGTATCTGTTACTTCCATATCTTTATGTTAGTATTGAGTGCAGGCAGAGTTGTATAGTTCTGAGCTGTGTACTTGAAAGCTGACACAACAAAAGGGAGCTGGTTCACCGCATCTCTCCTTTAGCAGCCCTTTCCCCTTTGTTTTTCTCAGCCATCTACTTGGTGACTTGCTGGTCAGTCACCAGCCAGCTCTCTCCCACTTCAGTTCTCTGTCCTGCATCTCAGGTTCCGCTTCATAACCTCATAAAATCATTGATAGAGAGCAGGCTGTGATTTGTGGAATAGATGGCAAGGGTATATATTTTAAAGTACCAATGAGGGGATATTATTTTAATTACAACACCTGCCTGTGATTTTCTTTTTTATAATCGTGTTGTTTTTTTATTATGTCTCTTCTCAATAAAGTTCACTGCAAATATATTCAAGCTCTGCAAACTGCCTGGTTCCTTTTATTATTTTAGACAGGTTCGTCTGCTCAGAGCAGCCTGTGACAGCCTATAATTTGTGTGCTATTTTTCTCTTACTGTTGTTTGTGTGTTTTCACAGGAAGAAGCTTACCAAGCAATATTTTATATACTAACCATTATTCTTTCCCTATCTTCAGGCAGATGGAATTGAACCCCTGTGAAAATGGCTCTGTAAAAGTAGAAATTAACCATCAAGAGCAAACCCTTATTAAAAGTCTGGAATGTTTAAACCTGGAAACAAATGAAGGAAGTAGGGATGTTTCTATTGACAATCACATAGCAGAGAATTTGGCAGGTAAATACATGCATCAGCATTTATCAGGGATCATTACTTTTTTAAATGTAAATGGAAGGAGGTGTAGGCTGCTTCAGAGTGTGCCGATACCTTGCTTCCCAGGAGGGGGAATGTCAGTGTGCTTTAGTCTGATATCTGACCTTTGCAAGTCTTTTCATAACCACAAAGCTGAAGCCCTTGTTCATAGCTAACGTGGGACTGAATGGGGAAGGAAACTAAAAAGTCTTTTTTTGACAGGTGGAGGCTCCTCTAGATGCAGATTGACATGTGTAACAATACAGTCTGGCAGAGCTTGGGTTCTTCTTGCGCTGTAGACAGGCACATTATTCCCAGAGGCCCTGCACTGGGAATGCTGGCACCTCTGCTAGTACATAGAGCTGCAATGTCAAAAGGGGGACATTAAAGCTTTGTATGCCTGTCTGTGAGGGGCTGACCTTGTAGTAGCTCTTGATTGCTATAACGAATCTTTGCAGAAAATTAACCCTTTTTCTGCAACTAAGAGTTTACTAGAAAGGACTTTATTTTTTCCATTACCTTAGCAATAGCATGAAACTTAGGTTTCTGTATTGACTTCAGTAAAAGGCTGTTGAACTGATTGAGTATAAAATTCCATCCAAAATAGCTATATTGTTAGGGGCTGCTGAGCTTTATTTTGGTAAGCCTGTATAAGTAACAGATTATTTTTGCTAGTCCTGTTGAATGGACTGTATCATTTGTGAACAGTAGCTTTCTCTGCCTGGCTGTTATTCCGAAACATGTGTATGCAACTCAGTGAATTAGCTGAAGTCTTCTAAGCCCAAGCCCAAGTTAATGAATGTGGTGATTTTGCTCCTAAATGGGTTTTCTCTTGATTTAATCCACACCCCCCCCCCCCCCAATTTCTGTGGCTGATGTAGTGCAGTAAGGCCCTGCAGAGTAATATGCATGTGTCACCATTTAGTGACACAAAAGTAAGGAGATCAAACTAATTCAACTCAGGTTGGTGATATATAGTCTTCAGTGGCACTTGAAAGTCTTCCTTTGCTGGAGAGACAGGTTCCCTGAGAAATCTTGCATGCTAGTTTGACAATCTGGCTGCAAGGTGTGCTGTAGCCGTGGCTTGTGTGCTGCAGATGCTGTGAGTATATCATTTTTTGCGTCTTGACTTGTTCTGTGTAGCTCTTCATGAGGTCAGAAATGCAAAGGATATATATGACTTAGTCTTCCTTTGTAGATGCTTGTACAGTGTTCTGTTCATTTGAAATGGATGTGCTTGACCCCAAAGGAGAGATAAAATAGACCACAGTGTGGAAGGGTCACTTGGATCTTTTTCTGAGAAACTTTAAAGATACTCACACAAATCAGAGAGAACACAGCAGCCTTTGATATCATAGCAGTATCCATCTAAGCAGCCAGTTGTCTTAGTTATCAGAAGGAGCAAACAAGTCACTGTTATTCTTTTGCTTTTGAAAATGCACTGTGCCACTTTATCAGCACTGAGGAAGTTAGAACCATGTAAGAGGTAGTCTTTCTTTTGAGGAGATGGTCTGCTCCCTGCTGCACCCAATCACTTCTTCAATCCTCTTCTCTCGTAAGGCTGTCCTTGCTTGAAGGTGTGTGAGGTCACCTCATTGGAGCCTGGTGCTTGGCCTGTTTCATTAAAAGAAATGGAAAGGAGACTGGTTGAAATGTGGTCCGAGGACCCAATGGACCTCGGTGAGAGTCATAGTGCTGGCAGGGAAAGCTTTTAAACTTGCATGATCCAGATATCCAAGTGCCTTCCATCAAATAGAAAGCATCTCGATGAATAGGACTAATCATATGGGTAGGTAGCTGTTTTCTCTTTCTATGTTTTTTCTTCTGTTTCCTATAAATGTAAGGCATTAAAGAAGATGGAGAGAGCAAGCTGCAAGCTGTAGAAAGCTCTGGTGCCCACAAGTTGCTGCAGTTGGAAATGAATTCTTTAAGTGGATTGACTCTGTGTGAGGAAGACAGAAACGACAATGATTCTCCTACCTTCTTCAGCGTCATGAGCAATAGGTAGTACAGATTTCAGTTTAAAAGGTTATTGGAACTTTGCTAAGCCTTTAATTGACTCATTTTTAAGACTCCTGTCTGTAAAGCTGTATTTGCTGAGATTATTTAACAAGACTGCATACAGCACAGTAATTGAAGAAGATATCCTTTGTAGAATTAGCTGTGCAGAGTAGAGTGGGAGGTTTTTTCCTTGTTTGTAATTACAAGCCTTGCTTGCACCACTGAATGTGTATTTTCTGCAGTTATTTTCTTTAACCAAGTGAAACAGAAGTCATGCTGGTTTTGTTTCAGTAGGTTTTATTTGCTTTTGCATATATCTATAAATTTTACCTCTATGAAAATGAAGTGGCCATGAAATGTAATTCTGCCTTCAGAAGCTGTGCAAAATGAGTTAGGGTAACAGTCTTTTCTGCTTGCTCTGGACACCAGGTTCAGTGATATTGAACTTCGGGAGGAGGGCGGCATTCCAACAGAAGAGTTTCTGGAGTCATGTTACGCAATTGTGCCTGTTCTTGGTAAGCAGGCTCCTTCTTTTCTCCTGACTACTTTTGACTGCTGCCAGCTGCCAGAAAAGGTGGAGCAGTTTGTTTGAAGAACTTATTGCTCTGCCAAAGTGATATAGTAGAAACAGTTCCTATCAGCAGGATCAATTTAACTGATAGCTGAAGATGTTTCTTACTCCTTCCCTTCATACAGGATCCACTCTCATTTAGTACAAACCCATGTATAGGCTGTCTGGAAATATGTAGATCTATCTGGAATAGATAGATTTCTTCCCCTTAAGAGCAGTGTGGATATCTTACACAGCCGGTACAGCTGACAGCACACCATCAGCTGAACTAGCTGCATGATTTCTTGCTGATGTAGCCCACTACCTGCTTGGTCCTTGCATCCAACAGTAGATGTGAGGTCCTGTGAGCATGCATGCTTTTGAAGGCTTCCAAAGTGTAGGTTGGTGTATTTAACACTTGTACGAACATTGGTGCTACACCAAAGAAAAAACTTTGTGATTGTTCATTTATCGATATTATCAATATTCTCCTGCCATTTAGAAGGATTAAGACAGTAAATGAAATTAATTGTTACTAAGACATGAAGACATGAGGGCTGGAAAAAGGCACAGTTTTAAAGTATGGACTTTTTTTCTTTTCTAGACAAGTTGGGGCCAACTGTTTTTGCTCCTGTTAAAATGGATTTTGTAGGTAACATCAAGGTAAAAGCTTATTTCTAGCACTGATTTCTTTTTTTTTTTTTATTAACAAAGTATCTTTTTTAGGGACTAAAGCTCAAGAATCTTTGTTGTAGGAGTCAATACTGGAAGGCTGTTTAATATTTGATGATGCTACCATCTGTCAGATCAGAATGCTGAAATGCCCCTAATTCTATTCTCACAGTATATGTGGTCTTTGATAAATGTTGTGCCTAAGCTTATAAAGCACTTGATTGACTGCCATATAAAAATTCTGTTACACCTAAGGAATATGACTTTGATTCTTAGCTCAGTAGGTTGTAAGTCATGATGAGGTGGTAGCAATATTGACTTCAGACTCTAAAACAAACAGGCAGGGGTGGGACAGGAGCCTTTCCTCAACCAAGGAGGAGGAAGTTAGTGCATTAGGAAGCAGCTCCTCAGCAGCCTCAGTTCTTGTTCTGGAAGTTCTCCCAGCTCCAAGTCTGAAAAGGTTTGAAGTGCTGCTTGTGAGAGAAGATGTATTCATAGGAAGACTTCATAGCTTTTCTGTAAAGGGGAAAAAGAAAGGCAAAACATATCTTCTGAGTGAATGATAAGGAGCATTGCATACATTCAGATTTGTTTGGTGCAAAGACACGTATTTGCTTATCTCACTGAAAGTAGTCACTGAAAGACCGAAAATAGCGAGAGAGAAGAATGCTATTTAAAAACCTAAAACCTTGAATATTTATTGTCAAGTGATAGGCAGCTACTCCTTTAATGTAGAAAAAGAATCTGTTTATCTGCCCCTTATATATTTTCTCTCTTGTTTTTGTGAGGAGTTGTGTGTAACAGACTTGGGAATAAATTAAAAAAGCTTAAGCATGCTGGTGATTGCTGAATGTAATCAAGAATTTGCAGCTTAGCAGTTGTCAGAAGGTAGTCTTGCTTATAGTTGGAGCACGGGGCAAATAGGACTTGTTTGGAGAGCAGGTTGAGTTAACTCCTATCCACCAGTGTGGGGGGTGTCATGTGAAGCCAAAGCATTTTATCACACAGGTTCCATGTAAATCTTTGACTGAAATGGGTTTTTTTGTTGGCACTACCCATGTGGCTAGCCAGATGGTGGTGCTCTGGGAGGGTATGTCCAGCATGGCAGCGCAGTTGTGCCATGGGGAGCGTGTGACATGGTTGGGAAGAGTTCTGGTCAATAGATGGCATTTATAGGGCAGGCCACTCTTTTGTCTTAAAAACCTAAAGCTTTGGCTATTGGGTTGTTTGTTGGTTTGGGTTTTTTTTTCCTCAGAAAATAAACCAGAAATTTATAACCAACAAAGAAGAATTTGATACTCTTCAGAAGATAGTGCTGCATGAAGTGAATGCAGGTGTCGCACAAGTTAGAAACTCTGCTACGGAGGCTCTCCTGTGGCTGAAAAGGTAACAGCCTCATATCTGCTCACCCTATGAACTGCTGAGGTGCAATGAGGGACCTTTCACCAGTGCAGGCTTATGTGTGTGGAGCAAATCACTTACTTTCCACAGGCTTCATTAATCCAAATTGGCTAGTTTCAAGACTAATATGTCATCTGTGGTTGTATCGCCCCAATTTTGACAAAAGGCCTGCAAAAGCGATGGCAGGCAACCGTTTTTCCCATAGAAGTGAAGTTATAGCGAGTGACTGATCTTTCTGGGCCAGAACATCAAGCATGTGATTTCAGGCTGTGGCAGAAATGTTTTAGCGAAGTGTTTTTCCTTGGGCTGGGAGAGAAGCTGGAGGTTATGGCTGCATTTTTTTTAATCCAGATTGAAAAGAACACCTTAATTCCGAGTTTTATTGCACTTCTGAGTTGTATTGTGACTTAAGGGGCTTTGTTATAGTTTGGGTTACTTTGTTATAAACATGGTTTCTGTCTATTTCATGGGTTCATCCTGACAGAGGCTTAAAGTTCTTGAAAGGGTTTTTGACAGAAGTGAAGAATGGGGAAAAGAATATCCAGACAGCTCTGAGTAAGTGCCAGTTGCTTTGTTCTTTGTGTGCTTCTGAATTTACATACTTGGCTGCTTTCCTACTCATTTAGAATCTGTTTTCTTCTCTGCAGTGACTAATGATGCAAGTAATCTTCAAGACATAACTGTTTTTGAAAACCACAGTTTTGAAAATGGCCACCTTCAAGCGGATTATTAGATAACTGGTCAATGTTGATTTAATGGCAGATAGATTCCTTTAACTGGCATATTTTTGACAGGGGAAAAAAGTATTCATTCTGTTTTCTCCATGAGTTTGCAGCAGAAGTGCTCTGGAATTTATAGCTGCTGTTGTGTTATGTTTTTAGTTCCTTGTGAGATTGGCCATCGCTCTTTGAAATCACCTCTTTTCCAGCATGGTTGTGAACTGCCTGTATCATTTAGAAGGGAACTTGTAACAGAAGTGAAGGAATTTTTTCCAAGTACACAGTTTCTGACACTTACTGAATTAGGCTGGTGCCCACAGCAAGTATAAAACAAAATACAAACCTGCCTTAGACTTGATGTGGTTATCCCTGAGTAAGCAAAAAAATGCAGAGGTGATTCTTCAGGGTGAACAGCTCAGGGATCAGATACTTCAAAATTTAACTGAAGCACAAGAATATGAAATTACAACGGTAACAAACTAAGACTGGGAAAATATGGCTCAGAGATGTTTGGCTTTGTGTATAGGAAGTTTGTATATGAAAGTGGAAGTGCCTAGGAACATAACAAGGGTCTTCATCAAAGGCTACACTCTGGGCATTCACAAGAGAGATCCTGAGGGTTATTTTAGTAAAGGCCTGGTGCTTTCTGTTCTAGTGATCCTTAGAACTAGACCTTCAGATGTGAAGATGGGAGTCTTTGGTTAATGCCAGAGCAAACCACCTTGTGTGAAGCTGGCTAACAATCAGCCTTCAGGGTTGTTTAACCCGGTATAATATGTTCTCAGATTTGCACTGAACTGAGTTCTAGACAGTAGAAGAGGTGTTATTTATGAAGCACAGGTAGTCAAATAAAAATTACATTTGCCTTCCTGTCTTTTAGAACACTTACTTGCTGAGGATGTGTTGAAGGAGATTTGACAGCAGAGCTGAGGCCCCCCATGCAATAATCCTTTATCTGTCATCAAAGTTCAATTATAACTGTGATGATCAGAAACAGACACTATTTGCATCCAGTGGCAAGAATATATCATATAATAATAATTTCTAAGCTCTACGTTCTCTTTGTGATGAAAACTTAAAACTGGCATACATCTATTTCTTGATTTATTTATTTCTTCTTTACTTTTCCTTTTAAGACAATGCTTATGGAAAGACATTACGGCAGCACCATGGTTGGGTTGTCCGCGGGGTCTTTGCAGTAAGTATTTATCTTGCTTGCTGGTGAAGGTGGGGGTCTTGTTTGTGTGATCTTATGTTGTATGTAGTTAATAACCTATGTTAAAGTTCTAAGCATTACCATTAATGGATGTCTTTATCCACCCTAGTTCTCATGAAGAGGATTATGGTTATCTCTATGTTTAGTATTGGGATTTCAGGGTGGAACCTGCTTTCTGGTCCGAAACCAGATCACGCTTGCATTTACACTTTGTTCGTTATGTATGTTTCAGCACAGTCTTGCAGGACTATTAAATTAAGAAATTAGACTTTGAGGTTGCTTTTTTTGAGGATTGATCTGTCTTTGGATGTGATCATTCGAGAAGCTTTAGTGCAGAATGTGTCAGGAGTTGTAGTAGAATGTATGGGCTAGAGGAAATGGTTTATTTTTTGTTCAGTCTGGCAGCTCCCCCTTGTGTTTGTCACTGGAAATTGTCACTGAAACTGCAAAAGGAGAAAGGAAAGCTTCATCCAGGCAATTATAACAGAGACTTCAACTGGGAGAAATAAAAATGTTGGGGAGAGCTTTCTGAAGAGCATTTTGAGAATGGGACTTTAGTGCAGTAGTGTGTGACACTGGGTTGGGAGTTCCCTGAACAAACTGTACTTTATCTGGGGTTTGTGTTTAATGTATGTTGTTTATCAGTACTAAATATGATATACGGACACTCGCTAAAAATCAGGCCTCCCTGGAGATGATTTGGACTGGGGATCTATGTAGGGATAATAAAGACAGTAAAATAAAAAGATGTTAACCTTCCTCCCAGTAAAAATCCTTAACATATGCACGCACACATAAATACATTAAAGCTGTGCAATCTCAGTGGAATGAGAGATGTCTTGGAAGTTTTTCTTCTCTTTAGTTACGTTTCTTTTCCTGTCCTGTTTTGCAAATCTGATAGCTTTGTTTCCTCTCCCAGTTAGCTTTAAGGGCAGCTCCAACTTACGAAGATTTTGTGGCAGCTCTGTCTGTAGAGGACTGTGATCCTCAGGAAGAAACATTTTACAAAGGAATGCAGAGGGACCTCAACATTTATTTACCAGCCATGGAAAAGCAGCTAAATATCTTGGACACTCTCTATGAAGTACATGGTTTGGAGTCAGATGAGGTGGTATGACTACAGCAAGACTGCGTCTTAAAACTTCAGGGACTGTGTCTGTTAACAAAGATTTCTTTTATTTGATTTATTTTGGACATTGTTTCTGTTCATTTTATCTTTTCACGTGGGAAGGGTGTTGTGAGTGTTTTGGGGGAGGGGTATGTGTGATTTTTACTTTTTTGTTACACTTGGATTGTGTTTGAATGCAGAGGTACTGTTTCTCTTTGGATCATAACGATGTCCGTGATGAATGGTTTTGATTGTTTCTCTCCTGCTTGTGTGCTTCCTTTTCTCTTCATCTCATCAGATTAACAGAGCAGAATTTGGCCTTTGCTCCCTTAAAAGAGAGCTGTGTGTGCAGTGGAGCATTGGGATGTCAACACGGTGCCCAGGCAGGCACTGCTGGCTCTGGCTTTCCCATGCTCTGTGCCCACTCCCTGTGACTGTGTAGGATAGAGGTAGAGAGTTATAGTTAGCATGGTAGTAGAAGGGCACCTAAATGCCAGCCTATAAGGTGTGTGGTGAGTTTGTCCCTTAATTTGGGTTGCAGCTCTTTAATGCAGCACCTCCTCAGTTATTAGAGAGATCTTCACCACAGGTGTATGTGGCTGGTGGTCTGAGCTTCCCCAGGAGCCAGCCTTTGAAACTGGGTGTCACGTTCCCTGACCAGCTCCCAGTATGTGTTATGGTCTCCCTGTCAGCTCCTGCCAGTGGTCCACAAGAAATTTGCTGGCACAGATGGGCAAAGCCCAGCTAATTTCAACAGTGCTTCACACAAGCAGTTGAAGATCATGTCCATCATTCTGGTTTATGAAAGTTGTGGTGGGTTTTTCTATTTTGTGTTTAGGGTTTCCTTAAATTCACACAAAAACAAAGTATTTGCTTTTAAATTTAATACAGCTGGTAGTTTAAGAGGCAGATTTCATTAAAATCCTTCCTAAACTGCCATTATGGGCAGTGACTTCATGAAAGTGGATATGAAATGAGTAAAGCTTAGGGGAAGCTAGAATTTGTCATGGAGCTGTTACACTGTTATTGGGCCTATTACACACCTGAAAACCTGAAATGACATACAAATGACTGGAAATTAAGAAGGTAAGATTTGCCCTTTTTCCCATTTTGCTGATGCAGATAAAAATGTGCTCCTTAACACTGCTGCTATTTAAAAAAAACAAGGGAGTTCTTTTACCTAGTGATACGGAATGGACAAAATTCCTAGTTGTGTTGATGACTAGAAGGTTGCCTGTGAATTACTGACTGGCCATTCAAAGCATAAGCAGGTCTTTCAGTGGTGACCTAGGGCTTCACATGGCTTTGTGCAAACAGTTGAGTTTCACTCATGCAGGAGAGAAGGCTGTGCTAATAAGGTACTTATAATTAGTAAATCTTCATAAATATGGAAGTCAGTGTCGCCATACAGGAGAACTACTGGCTTTTCTAGGCTAAAAACCATGTTGTCAGTAAAATGAATGTACTGCAGACCTGCTGCCCTGCATTGCTCTGCAATGGGAGCCTCTCTGCACATCGAATACTTGATCCTTTTTAAAGAGCCTAGCATTGTGAGCTTTAAGGAAAGCATGTGATGCTTGATGAAAAGACCAAACCTCACTTGCTATATAAAGCAAGATACCAGGGCTTTAATTAGGCATTTGAACAGTGCAATTTCCTTGTTCCTGTCATCTTCTCTGAGTTGTGCCTATCTGTAGTTCCTGTGTACTCCAAGAGGAATCAGAAGGATGTGGGGGTTTTAGTCTTTTGGATTTTCTTAATTTAAGTAGAATATATTTATGTCTGAGTACAAAGTTAAATTGACCAAAGCTCCGCTCAATTATTTCACTTCTTGCAGTGCTAAAAATGAGGTAAAAGTTCTGCTGCTTCTAAGTGTGAATGCAAAGAAACTACTCCTGGAGTAGAACAACGAACTCTCCACCCAGCATGGTTTCCTCAAGGTTTTCAGCTGTTGTGTGGAAAACTTTGCTGTAATAGGTTTCAGCTGAATGCTTTGGAAAAGTAATGGAGACCATAATTCCACAAAATATTGACTGGAAGAGATCTCTCTTCTCTAGAAGTTAACTGTCAGATCATGATGAAAATTGAGTTCCCTTTTTGCTCTAAGCTTTTCCAGTAGCAGGGAAGTGTATTCAGCACTTAAAGTCTTGGAGGTATGTTTGGGCTTTCTGTTTTCGATTGGTTGGTTTCGGTTTGGTTTTGGTTTGGGTTTTTTTTGTAACTATCAGGAGAACCACTGGTTTGTTAGTAGTGCATTATACCCAGTATTTGATGCAAAGAGTCAGGAGGCTTTATTTCATAGGCAGAGAGCTTTACAGCTTCATTGGTTCGTTAGCTTCAGCAATTACTAACTCCTACTGTTCTTCTTTCTTCTTCTATTTGTTAATAGAGAGTGGTCCTCACTGCATATCCTCTGACCAGCATGGTACCCTGCCTCAGAGCAGGCTTCCTTGTGTTGCTCTCCTGTGTGAAGTTGGCATTTCTGAACTCTGGAATTGGTGCTTGAGAATGTTTTTAGGAAACAGTGGCTCCTGTGTGTTTGTTGTTAATGGGGGCTTTCTCTTGTAGAGACAGAATTGAGCAAAGTCTCCTTGCCTTCAAAACTTGTACACCATGCACTTCTCTTGCAGGGTGTTGAGCACTTCTAAGACTCACAAATGCTGTCTTTCCAGTCAGATCACCACTGGGAAGGAAACCCATGCACAATATTGTAGAGCTGAACCCCAGGTTATACCCCTAAGGATGCAGTAGACTGATGACCAAGAGGAAGCATATACACTGCTACGCAATTCTTTTCCTGTGATGCCAGTTTGACAAATGGGATTGCTTTTGATTTTAATAATCAGAGAGAACAAGCAACTGACTTCTGGACTTCAGATTTAGGAATGGAGAGAAGGCTGCTGTTTTCTGTTTGATTTGTTTGGTTTGTTCATTTGTTAGGGTTGTTCTGGGGCTTTTTTAATGGCTGACATTTACAAACAGCTAACCTGCACATTGATGAAAGTCCACATGATCCCCGGATAACAGCACCCTTGCTCTGTATACTTTACATGAACAGCTTTAGTTTCTTATACTGCACTAGTCTAAAGTTTTGCATCCCTTTCCTTAGAAATGCTTTCGGCTGTTTCCTGCAGTCTCTAACAATTGCATATTCTCAGGGATTTTACTTAGCCATGGCAAAATAAGAGTAATCACAGCCTTACCCTGGTGGAGTAAGGCTGCTTTTTGTGAAATTAGTATAGCTGAGCATAGAACTCTGATACAGCATATGACACTGGTAGTGTCTATCCGGTGCGCATCCTTGCTGAGACATGGTAAATCCCAAAGCAATCTGATAGAAGTGCTATCTAGTACTGAATAATGGCAGTCAGCACATTTGAATAGAGATCATACAAGCATCTGTGTAATGTAGTGCCGTTGGCATTGGAGCAGGGCTCTCAAATAATTTCAGTCGAGTTCTGCTTAGCAATGGGAGACTGTTATTTATTTTATTTATTTTATTGTTGAGGGGTTTGGTTTTTTGGTTGTTTGGGGTTTTTTTGTTTGGTTATTTGTTGGATTTTTTTCAACTATGTTCTGCGGCCCCCTCTGCTATTTTAAGACCCCGTACTCGGTTGCATATTGATGTACTGTGACTTTACAATTGTATAATATGAACTGGATACTCAAACGCTTTGGTGTAAACTTAAGGAATCTTTGAAACACCCCGTCTTGACACTGTTGTAATGTGGGTCTCCCTTTAACAGATGCACTTAACTTTTAAGGGCCATATGCCTTCACCTACAAGCTGTTTGTAAAGAGGATTTAGGTTACAGCTGTTTGGTTTAAAAATGTTCCATAGTTTGAAAAGTGTCACTTAGTTGGCTGGATGTATAAAAAGTATGCCCAAAATTGCTCCGGTTGTTCACAGGGTGCTTTGGCCAAGGGGTGTGGACCATTATAGAAAACAGTGTAACCCATGTTCATGTGCTGGACCTAACCCTTTCTTTTCATTATCGCTTTTCATTATCACTTCAGCTGTTGTGAAAAACGTTAGTGAACCTTAAAGTGCGTTTCAGACCCCAGAAAAGTTTGTTAGCAGGTTCCTCCCTGACTGTATTTCCCTCTTACCCAACCTGGTCCTCATCCCTTCCTTTCCTTCTACTATCATCTGTCAGGTCTTCCATTGTTGCTGTTACATCAAAGCATCTCTCCATAAGAACACAAAGCAGGAAATTTTAAGTGGCACAAACGTAAACTCGGAAAATCAAACCTGAATTCTTTGGCAGGCAACCAAACATACAGTCAGATGGAGAATGTGTTGCTTTTGTTTGAAGTTTCTCCCTGGTTTGATATATTTTGCTAGGAAAACCACACCATGTTTAATTTCACTGCTGAAATTTAAATTGGGACACTTCAGACTTGGCAGCTCTACCTCTTATGAGAGAAAGCACAGGGATTATTTTTGGTTTTGACTTCTCTTGCCTGCATAGTACAGATAAAACAAAAAGAGAAGGGGGCTGGGAATAACTAAATTCATGCCATGCTGCTACCTTCTGTAGCCTCTTGGTGAACAAACCCTGCAAACTGCTGCATGCTCTAAGCGGTATAAAATCACCCTTGTGCAGAAGGGGTATCGTAGCGCACTTACTGGCTCTGAGCAAGCCCAGGCAGTAGCTGATCCTGCTCTTGGTTCACACACGGATTTAAGCATTTACTTTGAAGTTAGAATGTCGGCATATGCATCACTTAAACACTCATGCACCCTCCTACCGGCATGTGGTTCTGTCATTTTTAACACCCTTTTCTTGGTATATGATTTCTCCCCCCACATACTCCAGATGTGCTGGAGGTGAATTTTATACATATATGTGTGTGTGTATGAATATATATATATATGTATATGACACTTTCTTGTTTTCATAACCTGATTTCTGCATAACACTGTTGTTTTTCATTTTCATTGCAGCATTTCAGGGGGTCCAAAACCTACTTTCTTTAAAGCCATCTGAAAGTTTGAGATTTATGTCTACTTGAAACCTGACAAGTAAATCGCATTCCAGAATATGGTGACTAAATTGAAAACCAAAGCAGCTTGCTTTTGCGTTTTCCTTTTCTGTTTTCTTTTTTCAAGCCAATTTTGGGCATACATTTTACCAATGTCAAGCTGAGCTTATGGAAGGCCTTACTTATACATACTAAAATACATTACATACACACTGAAATACATTTAAAGATGAAGAGAAGCTATATTGCCTCACACTTTAAATTTACCTAATTCTAAGGGCTTGTTCATGCCCCCAAAATCACCTGTTCTAGTGTAAGCATTGCACAAGTTGTGCTTTCATAAGCTGTTATGTCCAAAATATTTTGGAGTTTCCAGTCCACATCATCTCTCAAATCATACAGCATCTGTCTCTTCTTCTGGAACATTGTTAAGACCTTTGTCAGACTTTTATATTATTTCATTATAATAAACTTATTTTAAATAAGCATGTTTTAAAATCTTGCTTTCTCCTTGCATGGATTTTGTTTCTTTTATGGCATTAGGGGGCCTAAAGTGCTCTTCAGGACTGCATCTGTTCTAGGTACTGTGTGAACAGTCAAAACCAGTATGTTTCTGGTTCACAGAAACTGCCGGTATGTATCTTTGTATGAAGAATGTTAACAAACATGGAGCCTGTTTAGATTATGAGAATAAAAGCTGTTTCTGGCATATGGTTGTGGGTTCTTGGCCAGCGTGAATATGTGAAGGCTGCAGTAACAAAAGCCAGCCTGGCAGCATGAGAGTAAGTATCAAGCACAAGTATTAGGATGGAGAAAATGAAGTGCAGGAGATGCTGCAGGATGCTGGGCACTTCCAGACGTGGGTGCAACCAAGCTAAGTGTCTGTCTATCTGGAATATTTCATCCAAGATGTCGCTGTGTATTTTTTCCTAATATTTCAATATACTGATCCAAATACATTTATTAACAGATACTTATTCCTCTCCTTTCTCTCCTTTTGTGTCTAACACAGTTTTTAGATTTGTTTCCTGCATATCATCATTCAAAAACGCATCAGCCTTAGAAAGCTTCCAGCTTCCCTTCCCAACCCTCTGAGGGATGGTTCCCAGAGAAGCTGCAGTGACAGCAGCACAGGCTCAGACTTTGGGGGTGAGAGGAAAAAGCTTTTCCAAGTTTCGTTGTGTTCTTGCATTCCCCTGAGCTGGTGTTCTAACTTGCAAGGTTCAGTAAAATTTTTCCAGGATTTTTTGCTGTTTACCTATTGCTTTAGCAAGACATCACCATTAGTGCAGGAGTTTCACCTGGAGCAGTGGCACCTGGAATTAGTGATACTTGTGACCTCCCAGAGCTGTCAATCAAGGAGTCACTGAGATACTGCTTCTCTGTCAGGATCACTAATGGATCCTGGTGCCAACCAGCAGCATTTGGCTGCTTTCTAAGTGTGTACCTTGCTGCTCTCAGCAAGATGCAGTGGTGTGTGGCCTGTGCAAAGTCTTGCAGTGATGCTGAAGAGAGAGCAGGTCACGCTCTTCTCAAAATCGAATAGATTTGAGGCTTCAGAACACATTTTACACCAATTTGCTTTCCTACGAGCGCTCCTGCTCCAGCTATGGCTTGCCGCCAAAATAATTTCCAATCAATTTAGCATCTGTTTCCAGTGTTGGTATCGTCAGCTCAGCTGTAGCCTTCAGCAAGCAGCCAGACGTGCCTCACATAGTTTCCTATAGGTCATAGTTTTCCACTTGCTTTCTTGCTTAGCAGCTGGTTCCCAATCTCCTTCCTGCAAGCGAGAGGAAGACGTGTTGTGCAGCCTCCGCTGTGTTGCCTGTTGCTTGCCCTGCTTTCTCCCTAGTGTGACATTTGAACTGTGGTCTCGGGCATTCAACACTTGCTGAGCCCAAAGCTCCATGTCCCACACACAGAGCACCAACCAGCTTTCCCCAAACCAACAGAACAAGACACTTTGCCCTGCAGCAGGACACATCTGTGTGTGCAGCAGAATGTCCCTATGAAACCTGTGCCCCTCTGAGTGCCATGGTGTCTGGGAGAGCCTTCTTGCCAAAACCACAGTAGGGTACCCTCATCAAGAGCAAGAGGCACCCTCCACAGAACTTCGTTCTGCTACCCTTGTGTTGAGGTCTTGCTTCAGAAGATGTGCCAGGCAGGCACAGGGACCTTCCTGCAGGCACTTGTCTGTAATACAAGAGTTGTCACCTTGTTGGGGACATGCTGAACAAGTTGCACATTGGATCCTGCCAGCACTTTTCAGTTTATTTTCTTCAGCTTCCCCCAGAGTCTTTTAAGGATTTTTACTCTCTCACCTTTAATTACAGCACCCTGTGGGTGTATAAATCACTGCAGCTTCACTCACCTCACACTTCATCAGTCACCTTGAGAAGGTTGCTGTCCCTGAGTTTGAACCAGCCTCTGAGTGGAAGTACTTCAAAGAACTTGGACATGCTTCTTGTCAGCCAGCCCACAAGTTTCTTTATGTGGTGCTTTATTTTCTATATTGGTCCTTTACTTATGTAGAGAGTTCATACACCCAGGGTTTGCTCCTTCTGAAATTGCGCTCTCTTCTGTTGAAGCTCTTCTACTTTGGATAAATTAATTATTAATTTACATTTTCTTAAGCCTGTATCATCAGGCAGTGTGAACAGCCTGTGAGTATGTAGCTATTACCAGTACAGGGAGGTTCATCTGTCCATATTGTCCACAGATCATCTCAAATGGAGCGCTGCTTTCAGCTATTGATATAGGTGCTTAAAAACATGTCAAAGTAGGCTGTTCCTGCACAAATGTAACTTTTCAAAGGTAACTATTTGTTATTACTCTTTCTTTTTTAACAGAAGCTGAGAAACAGTCAGCTCTCTGCTGGGGGGGCCTTGCCTTAAAGGACTTTTCTTGTGCACTTCAAAATTTGGTGAATCAAGACAGGGTCTGGAAAACTGCCTTGGTTCTATTCCCTAAATAGACATCAGACACTTACTCGTAACTAAATGTCAGACAGATCTGACCATCTCCTTAAATCAGAGCTATCAAGCATGTGTCCCTCAGTCTCAGCAACAGCCTTCAGTTGAGCTGTACCTGGTGAAGGGGCAGAGGGGAGCTCCTTCCGCTCCCAAATCCCCATGCAGTGCATCGATACAGTAGAAATTAAGAAAACTTGAACCTTCATGTGCAGATGTGCTCACCAAACAGACCACCCAGCTGTGAAAATGGGCATGGGTGTTGCAAGCAAGAAGAGAAACCAGAACCCCCTGAGGCATCGTTGTGCAGTGTTGTGTGACGCTGCAGAAACCTCATCACTGAGACACAGTGAACAGCCTTTGGGGTGGTTTTGCCTGTCTTTTATCCCACAGCTAAAGTCCCACCATCCTCAGGGCTCCAAAATACAGGGGCAATATGAGCAAAGAGAGTATGGGTTTCCCCTTGCGCATTGTCTGTGTAACAGATACTTGGCTGCTGAATGCAGGAGGAATAATCTCATTATTTGTATGTCCTCAGGACTCAGTTCTTCTTTGCCTATGCCCAGTACAAACTCTCTTAAGTCAATCTATTTGCCCCAAGGGCCAATCACATCAGTCATTCCTGCTGTGGTTACCCCCTGGCAAACCTACAGGACATTACCGCTTATCAAATAACAAGGTAGTGTGGAGTGGAGAACAAGTATTTAACATCTTTAGATCAGCATAAACAGCTCAGGCTGAGACAGCTTAAGGCAAAGCGAGCCTGCCAAGCCCAAGCAGCAGCAGGTACAGATCCCTGGCTTTATTTAGAAGGTGTAATCCTGCAGCATTTCATACCAGGTGTTGTCTTGCTCAAAATGTCCTGGCACAGAGCAAGCCTCTCTGCCCTTCACTGTGACTACCAAGACCTGTGAGATTGCCAGCTTTACCCTGCTGGACCCATGCTTCTG
>JBCJKH010009087.1:11932-23305 GCA_039877255.1 Loriculus beryllinus | reverse complement strand
TCAAAGACAACCAGGGGGGCCAGCCTAGTCTGGACCAGCTCACAGTTCTTTCCTGTGCTGAGCCTGCTTAATTGCAGGATACCTGGACTGCTATATTTTTGATTGATAATGTCATATACTAGCACAGATCCACCTCATTATACTTACAATTTATCTTGTTCATGAGGTTATTTAATAAATGGCTGCCTCTTGATAAGATAGGCATAATCAATGTGCATAAACTAATTTTTTTATTAGTTATAATTATACGAGGTCACTTTTATTGGTGCAGCTAGATTGATAGATAGCTCTGTAATTGTTTTCAAAAACACAGACAGCTATAATACAATTAAGTAACAAAGGATTGATCCTAGCTCCATCAAAATCAATTGAAACTGATGACACCCAGAAAGTGACAGAGAAGCTCAACAGACTTTGAGATAGAGCCTAAACTAAAACCAGCTCACACACTCTCCTCATTTCTCTCCAAATTCTTGGTTTGTCAGTATTTAATAAAAATATCTTTGAAAAAGTTCGAATGGCAATGCTTTCATAACAACTTAACACAGACATTTTAAAAAAAGCCATCGACACGGTCTTGTCAATAGTTTGCATCTTTGTTGATGCTACAAATCTTAAAGGTTAAAGTGTTATCTAAAATGGAGAAAAAACTAACCCTTTATTTCAATGTGACAGATGTACTTGCCTTGGGAACTAACAAGGCATAGCTAATTACTGATACAGTTGCAGAAAAGGCACTCTGACAGTCATGATCTATGAACAAATTTGTCTTCCAAGTGACAAGTCAAACAGAGGTTACAGAGGATCTTGGGCATTGCCAGTGCAGTGGGTGGTTTATACAAAAATTTTGCACTTTCATTTTTATTGCTTCAGGGGAAATATTCTACCTTCAACTCAAATGATGTCTGAGGCCCTTTCATGCTCATACTGTTTCTGTTAAAGTCAGCAGTATTTTTTCCTGTCCATTGCCAAGAGGTCTTTAATCCAGAAGTTTCTCAGAATCTCATTTTCCTTAAATTATTCCATGATTTTGTATGATAGAGTATCTGTTTTAGAGATACCAACTGATGAACAATTAAATCATACATCATAAAAATAACAATACAGCTTATAAAAAAATTTTACTAAAATGCTGTAGGTAAATCTATTTTTAAAGTGACTGTTTTAAAATATCTGAAGCCTTATACTGTTTTGTCATTTCAAGTATATTGAGGATTCTGAGAACTTTCATTCTGGAGAAAGTAAATTTCAATAAACTGATGCTAAAGCACAAAATTAGATAATTCTGTTAAAAATTCAATTTTTTACAAGTATGATAACTGAAATAAAGTGAAAATCATAGCTGAACAGTATTGCCATTATCCTTGAGTCTACAGTCCTCATTTTTGAAGTGCTTCATTCTTGACATAAAAGCATTCTCAATTTCCTAGATCTCAGAAGTGTCCAGGTAAGACCAAGTAAACCTCCTGTCCTTTATCAAAGTGAAATAGTTATTCCTATTTACAATAAATGTGAATGCATATTCCTAATGGAGAATCAGTTCTCTCACTGCTACACTGGCAAGTGTAATATGAGGACTGAAATATAACAGTAGTATGAAGGACATTTACTGCCCTAAAGTAAACATATTAGCCATATTTATTTAAAAAACATTAGAAAATTCCCATAAAAGCTATCACAATGCCTTTTGGTGTGATAAGATTAAATCATTTGAGTCAGATCCCAGATGGGATTAGTCTTCTTGGCACAAAGCATTACAGCCATTCAGTGTTAGGCAGTGAGCCCAGGAGTGTAATTTAGAGATTTCTTACATTCCCACATTCCATGTATAATGAAAGGGAAAAACTAGCACTTCACAACAGGGTAAGAAATATGACGAGGCAAGAAGCACCTAAAACATGGATTATGAGCACCAAATCACCAACACAATAGAACTTCATTTCTCTTTTCTGTATTAAGTTCTTTTGTCTCACCATATTTCTGAGCTGAAAACAATTTCCACATTTTTACTTAAATCATATTTGCAATCTTTTGCAATGATTTTTCATTACACTCAGAAAATGCAGCAGGAATCCTTAGCTCCAGATTATTGTTGGTTTCATGGATTTCAAATTCACACTTCACACTTCTGATATTAGTCAGAAGATATAAATCATTAGGAAACAAATCTACCCTCTGTTTGTTTGTTCCTCTTTCATAAGTCTTGTGGCAATGACTGCACAGAAATGCAGCTGCAGTTAAAGCAATGAAGAGTCTTTCTTCCTTAATTCTGTAGCTTGCACTTTAGGTCATTTGCAGAGAAACTTTGAACTAAGAACAACAAAGAACCCAGGTCTCAAATTTTATGGATAGTGATTTTAGTCACTACCATTGTGCAAAAGTTAAAACAATTCTTACCTCAATATCTTTAAGCAGGTGGTGCAGATGATAGAATGCTCTGAGCTTAATTTGATGTTATGCATGTTCAGTATAGACAGAGGCTACTCATGTCAATAACCTGGAGGATGCTACTCAAGCAAGGGATGTGTCTAAATACCCACGTTTGGTCAAGGCAACACTTCCAGACATGCTCAAATTCAGGAGATTAAGTACCTACATCTACAGTTTATAACCTAGAAATTCATCAGGTATCTTCTGGATTTCTTCACAAATTCCCTAAAATTCAAGTGAAGTACTTGAGTGCTTTCAGTTTATTTCTGAAGCAGCATACACATTAAAGATAAAGAGTATTTTATTTCAAGAGTATAATCTTTCCTTTTCATACACATTTTTCAACTGATATTTAATCATATACCTAGGTTTTTTTCAGCAACACAAGTTTTCAGCAACTCACCAGAACTGAATCTACAAAAGTTATAAAATGGAATTGTTTTTTCTTCAGATTTACATTTTTATATCTTGTGCATCTCATCCCCCACTTACATATCCAGTTGCATTATTACAGTATAAGAAATACTTAGACCAGTCCTTACACAGAAACCGAATATCCTGACAGTGGATGTTGAGTGGTGTATACCTGAACATTAGAGAAGACTATTCACAAACCCCTGCAAGAGCATTAATGTCTTTTCCTCAGTTTTCTTCATTCTCTGGGGGAGCTGTAAAGATGCCCATACTATTCTGTCCCCAGATGAGTTGTTCATGCTCTCCTGAGGAAAAACAAGAAAGTCCTCTGCCTCAGTGGGACCTGCAGATAAGTACTGTGACAGTCTACAGACCATGTGTTAAAGAGGTAGTTGTAGCATACTTTTTGTATGTTGCAGGAAAGAAAAGGATGGGCATGAGAAAGACTTCTGTAAAGAACCCTGTTAAAATAAGTATCACTAGCCCTTCAAACCTGACCATCTCCAAGGGGGCATGAGTCATGTACTTAACAGCTGGGGACTGTACACTAATGACCCTAGGGAAATGTTGTCAGCTCTCCAAACAGGGAAGTCTCCAATTGAATTTTGTTAATTTTATTGACATATTCCTTCCAGACCCAAAATATTCTCTTTAAAATATGCATGTTTCTGAATTGCTAACATAAGAAAATCCAAACAAACAAACAAAACCTCTCGACCTAAGTAAAAAACTAAGAGCTCTCTTTGCTCTCTACAGAAGCTAAGTGCCTGAACCATAATGTAAATCATGAATATGAATATGTATTTTTCTTTCATGCAAAGCTTTAACCAGATAGATTTTGCTGATAATATTAGTGTAATAACACCCTGAAGTTAAACACCCATTCCTGAATGAACTGCAATATTCTCTGTCCTCTCAACTATGACAACACAATGCTGGGGCCACACTGTAAACAGGAGCAGTAAACTAATCCAGAATGAAAGCAATCCCTCATTTAATGAGAGCTATGATATACTCTAGGTAAATCCTGAAGCGTAATGTTACTGTATTGTGTTATGTTCCAATGAGAATTAAATAAAGGGCTAGCTGAAATATTGCTGTCAGCACAGCATCTGCTCATGTGATCTTTTAGTCATAATAATAGTGCTAATTCTCAGTATATCAAAGCAGACGTGGCAACTAACACACAGAGTGCATCTTCTGAATATTCCCTATGAACTGCTCATGAGCAATCTGCAGGCCAAGAATTTATTCACTGAGGAAATAAATGAATATTTTCTAGATAATGAATAAATCCAAGAATTTTGCCATATGTTTGTGGACAACTGGTGAATAGAAAAAAAAAATGTTGGTGTAAGTTAACCCAATAAATAATTCATTGCAAATTACTTGCTTATTCTAAATTTAAACCCGCAGATTTAACTGTCTCCAAGCTCTTTTTTTATAAGTAGCACCACCACCCAATGCTTTCATTCATTTTATACTTTATCATCACCTTTGGTTACCATTTATGGCTTTACATTCAGGAAGCAGAAGAAGAAAATAATCCTTTTTTGTTAAAATGTTAAATCAAGTTACATTTCACTTCACTATCTCAGCACTGAAACTATCACCTGCATTTGAATGAGACAGATCACAGGCGTAGAATAATGCAGTGGGTTGGCTGCCACTTCATTTGCTTTGACCCCTACTTTGTAAGCTGCCACTACTGACTTTTAGAGGAAAAATGATTATAGCTAGGGAACCAGGCAGAATGAAAGTCAACATCATCATCTCTCTCTCTCTGCAGGTCAACAGTTCAGCATCATCACTCCGGAAGGATTAGTCTCATTTCTGAAACCTATTTCTAAGTGTAGGGTTGTTATCTAAAAGACAATCCAAAGACCTTGATAATACTTCCAAGTGCAGGAAGTTATAACAAATTGAAAGAAAAGAATACAAAAATGAACCTCTACTATACTCTTAACTGGAGGAAATGGGTATTTAACATCACCTTTGTTACTCAGACCACAGGAAATTTTTTCATCAGCCTTCATAGAAAGGTTTGCTTAAGTGATCTATTTCACTTAAGTGAACTAAGAGTGGCTTACTTGCCATAAATAATGACAAAAACAAAAAGCTCAGAAAGAATATCTTGCTATGAACTCCATCCAAGCGAAGAAAATAATGGATGCCATTTTAAATTATCCAGGAAGCAAAGGTCTTCATTTACTATCATAAGTAAGAAAAACAAACAGAAACTTAGTGATGTGTTGTCTTTATGTACAATAGAAAAAATAAACTCTTTTCCAGCACAGTTACCTTAGAACTTCATCTTATATCCATTTTTCTCATATATTCCTTGTCCAAGCAGTGCTGCAAATCATGACTGTTAATGCAGATGCCGGTGTGTGAGTTTATACTGGGTTTTATATTGGATATTGGCTTGATATGTTCCAATCCTTGCTATAGTTCCAGGAGGAAAAATATAAAGTGAAACTTAAATACATACCAATCACTGAGGCCTTTTTTTTTTAACTCAGTTTAGGATGACAGAAAAATTGGTGCACTTACAGCTTAGCTGTCAAGATCCTACATTCAGACAAGCCAGAGACTTCTCAAAAGAGTCAGTTAAAGGGATTATTCTTTATAAAATTCTACTTTTTATGATTTCATCTATTAAATCACAGAGCATCTGCAGTTACCCTATAAAGTCAAGGGAGGGTTTAATACATAAATACAGAAAGGATCATTATTAAACCTTTCTTTAAAACTGCACCATAACTGTTTGCAATGTGCAAACTTTCAGTAAACAGTGATCCAGCCCCAATCTTTAATAACAAGTATAATCATGTGACATTTGCTGGCATCATTGCAGCTAGCAGTGAAAGCTAATATTAATTTTTTAAAATCAATACTAATATCATTATATTTTCACTCTAATGTTTGTATATGTTTACCAGTCCTTTACCCTGAGACTTGGCTTCTTCTTAGGATTCATTTCAATTGAAAATTGAAAGAAAATTGAAGAAATGCTCCAGATGCTTTGAATTACATCTTACCATAGGGTTGAATATTATTGTCTTTTGACACATTTAACCTAAAATCTTTTAAAATACTGATTTAAAAAATCTAATGAAGGCCTAGGTAAACCATTGGAAAGTAACTGCACAAGGTGCCCTAAAGGTGCACAGTTGGCCATCATGTATAACCTCAAAAGCACTTGCTGATATGTGTGACCACTTCCTAAATGGCCTCCATCAACCTTTAACTTATCTGACCTAATCTAATCTACCAAATTACAAAAAATGTGCATGTGCATAAAGTTCACATATTTGTGTATTTTGGTTAGTTGTGGTCAATGATGACAGTAGACAAATGTACTTTTCACACTCATAGTAAAAGGCTCTAGACCAGCTGTCTCCTTGCCGCTCGATTGGTAGCTGTAATGGCTTTTAAGAAACATCTCATGGCATTAGTTTGTTCTTCAGCTCAGCTCCTGACATCTTCTAATTATATTAGAATTTGCATGTTTCCAAGCACTGTTGTTGTGGTTAGAAAACTGTCACAACAGAACACAAAACCAAATGGCAAAGCAGAGGACCTCACTCTCCTTTTCCTCTCATCACAAACTGTGACTTTCAAGGTAATATCCTAATTTCCCTGTCTTCACTTATGATTCTTTAAGGGTTTTTTGGTAAAATTCTGCCTTCTTCTAATAAATAAACTTAGCATTTAATTATGGAATTTCACTGTTCTGCTAACAGTGTCTTCAGAAAATGTGAAATAATACCACCTTTTATCTGTTTTCTTTCTGTTAAAAATAAGGGAATTAAAGGAATAAAAACAGTACAGAAAGATAAATAAAGCAAATTAAATAATCTCAGGAAGCGGGAAAAGTAAAACTCATAAGCCAGAAAGCTAAATAAAACAAAGTAAGGAAAGCAGAGATGCAAAACTCCAGATCCTCTTTACAATAATAAAGATACTAACCTTGATTCATTTACATGTATCAAGTAAATCAAAACAATTTAGTCAGGCAATATCCAGTTTTAATTCCTTTCTTCTTCCGTACTTTTACACTGATCTCTGAAATCTCAGTCCTAAAAAAAGTACTGCTATTTTTAAGTTATCTTTTTCTTTTACAATCAAATTAGCCAATTTTAGGACAAAGTTTCCTAAATAGTACATTTAGAAACCTATGTGTACTTGACTCCTCAGAAATACTGAGCAGCCTCATTTCCTATTCAATCTCTGACAAAAAATCTGTAAGGTGAGGCTAATCAAACAGATCAAAGTTTATAGTGACACCCTGAGTTTTCATACATTGTATTAACCATGCTCATGACTCAAGATAATCAACTATACAGGGTTATCATCCTCTTTAGAAAAAGAGCTATATTCATACATTGTTTAAAATTATTTTTCGCCATTATAATGCATAATTTTAAGTTTTTTCAATTTAATTACACTGTGGAAAAGGTGCTTAATTTATAGGATTTTAGTTATCTAAATAGTTTGAATGCGTAGAATATGTTTATGGAATAACTAAGACTTTATAAGAAGGCCATAAGAAGGGAATCAAAAGACAGACAAACCCTATT
This sequence comes from Loriculus beryllinus, assembly GCA_039877255.1. NCBI lineage: Eukaryota > Metazoa > Chordata > Aves > Psittaciformes > Psittacidae > Loriculus > Loriculus beryllinus. The sequence continues at coordinate 15,878 of JBCJKH010009087.1, read as the reverse complement.
TCAGATAATAAGATAGTGAGAGTTGACTTCTGGTAAGCTGGCAAAATAAGGCCATAATAGCCTAAATACATATATTATTAAAAAAAGGAATTCAGGGCTAACTTAATCAGAGCTAACTTAAATCAGCTCCTAACAGTAGGCAGTAGGTTACATTTTAGATTTAGCTGTAGTAAAGGCTTGCCTTTTCTTATTTATTAGATGGTCATTTCCACATTTGAAAATTGCTAGATCATTGTTGCAGGGCTTTTGAGCAGGAACACAGACTTACTTTCCGGTTTACCCAGTGTAGCAGTTAATGACAAACCTCACAGAATGAGAAAAAATATATCCACTAATAAGGGTAAGTTCTGTGACTTTTTTGTTTTCCGTTATTTCTTTAAAGTGGTCAGTATAATACGTAATGGAAGTAAATTTTAGCTCTGATCAACAGTAATTGAGGTCAGGCTTTGGCGGTTATATAAATCCAATGAGGTTAACTAGTCCATAAAAACTAAGTGCTGAAGTGTTCATTTCTCTGTGGGTTATACTGCTAGGTGACTTGCTTTTCCTGTTATAACCATTTTATTACAACTTTCTACAGCAGAGAAAATGCTAAGTGATATCTGGAGAAAACATGAACAATAAAAGTCACTGTAGCTTTTATATGATATATATTATTTGTGTAGAACAGAATGACCTTAATAGAGTGCTTTTTCTTTTTTTTTTTTTTTTTGTCTGAAATGGAAAATTAAAAGATAAACCAGATGCAATGCTACTAAGTTTCATAACAGATTTTTAGAATAACAGGTGAAATAGTTTGGAGTGTGTTTAGAAGGTTCTTGTTGGTATATTTGATTTTGTATTTATAAGAGCTTTTTAAAAAGTGTTTTTTTCTGAAGCCATAAAAATAAAATAGGAGCCTCAGAAAGAAGGGGTTATCAGTACAACTTCCTTTTTCCACTGACCAATTATGGTATGTTAGAAATTGACCTTTAATTTTTTTATTATTTAAAATATACAGTATCTTCTTAAAACCTTATACTTATTTTCAGCAGTTATTTCATTTCATTTCATTCCAAATTATGCTGTGAACTTTTCCCTATTTTGTGTGAAAGGGAAGTTTGTATGTGGGCTAAACTCGTGGCAGCAGAACTTCCCTTTGAGAGAGGCATTTAAATCTTCCTTATATCCCTTATTTAACAGGCAAGTCTCTCCAGCTTCCACAATATTTACAAGCCAGAAGCTACACACTTGAGTTAGCATGTCTTTAGATTACTATTTGGGGGGGGGGAGAATAAAAGGGGGAAATGAAACAGCATTCAAATTAATTTTATATTGTTCCTTTTCCAAAGGAAAAATTTTGATAATGAATTATTATATTTTTTATAAGGGATAAGTTATACAGTGACCAGAGCCTTTAAGAAATACATAATTCTGATTTTATATGCAGTCCTGTCAGTTGGTAAAATTGTTCAGATGATAAAAATTTAAGAATACCGTTAAAAGTTTTAGTCTTAAGGCATAGAAGCCTTTAAACTGACAAAAATCTGACACAGTTCTGAAATTAGTGGGCTAACTAGCAAAGCATTGTGCCTTTGTGAATTCAGATTTCACTCTTTTTCATAAAGAGCTTGAATAATCAAAACTTAGGGTTTTGTAGTTAAATAAAAACTTTGAAAGTAGTGACACTGGCTGTATTCTGCACAGTTTGCTAAATTTAAAGAAGGGGTCTACAGCTCCAGTTATTGCATCAATCTCTGTCGCTGACCTTTCACTGTGCAGCTGAGCTCTCTGAACCTTTTTTGTCTTTTAACTCTTCAGTCTATTTAGGATGTAAAGTCTTCTAGACAAGCATCTATCTTTTATAGAGTGTGCAACTAAACCTTCCCATGATGGATTCCCATTGAATAGTTCTGACCTCCAACTGGTATCATTGTACAGGTAACAAACCACAGCCGTAACATCGCAGGCTGGAATTCTTTCACACAGATCATATGTCTCCTAAGTTCATTATACCTTTTCATAAAACCAGAGGAAATTTTGCAAAGGCAGATAATGATTTCTTCATAGAATAGTAGGAATATCTCAACAGACTAAGTATTAAGCAAGAACACTAAGCATATCTTTATGAAATGGGAGATATCCTCAGATAAAAGTCATTATGATAAATAATCACTGTTCATCTGAAACTATTTCTCTGCAGAGAATGCATTGATTTTTAAGCACTGAAATCAATGGGAACTTTTGCTTAAAATTGATGGTGCAATACGGACCATGTTACCGATGGTTTATATTTATTCACTCTATTGTCTGAGATTTTTCAGTTGATTGTCTTTCAGATTAGCTGTTGAGCTTCTTGAATCACAGCCAAAACTGGGTCTTACATGGGATAATGCTTTATAAGTTTCATTTCAGACAAGTTTCTACTCAAAGCAACAGCTACAGAATCTGACTTAGCAGAGATTTTCTGGTAGAATTAATTATTCTATGATCACATACTCTATTACCCACTTGAATACCAGAATTTCTCAACTGGAATTTTTTAATTGAATGTGGTAGCTCTGGAGTTCTTTATTTAACATTAGATGACACTTGTGATGCTATTTCATCAGCAGAGTCTTTTCAAACAATCTAATGCTCTGAGGGGGTGCTGTCTACTAGAGAACACAAATACTTTCATACGCTCCCCTAAGCCAGAAAAATCAGGAGGAGTGGTACAGGTAGAATTATTTCTCTACATATTTCAGCCTTCTTAATACACAAATAGACAGGAACAATCTGTCAAGGTTCTGGTTCATCATACATCAGCACACAGAAGATGACAGGTAAGTTTAAGCCTGTGGAAAACAGCAGAGATATATTGTAAAGAAAATCAATAGCCTGAAATACCTGAAATACCTGAAACACCTGAAACACTGTTTTGAGGTCATTCTAATCACCTACCAACTGTTCTTTGTATGTTAGCTTCAACCTGCCTATGTAGCTACTGCAATGGATATAAAAGTGGACCATATAGATTTGAGTCAGGGTGGCTATTCCTCTGGTGAAGGTCTGGGAAAAACTTGAGGGCATTTTTTGTTATTTCTAGTAATGGCTGGTGCAGCATACCTTCTTCTAAACACTTTCCTGTGAAGAAGTTTTCTAGAGCATAAATGGTCAATATTTACAGATGTGATCATTCTAAGTTACACAGGTTTAAGTTAACTTGATCATAAATCCTCAGCCTAGTAAAAAAAACAAACTTGACAACCATAAAGAAAGCAAGAGTAGTATATCAAAATTATAAAATGTAGACTTTAGACTGCTTAAAAAACAATGGTACAATAGATAAGGCACATTTGGCTTATACAAAAAATATATTTCAGCAGCTAAAACGATTTTACAAAAAAATAGACTTGCTTTGCAATTATGGCAGAAAGCAATAATTTAGTGCATTTTAAATTGTAACTCGTTATTATATTAGCAAAGCTAGAATTATTCTAAAAAAAAAGTTCTTTTCTGTTCTCCTACATCTTTATTTCTATAGACAAGTATCTTGATTGTTAGAAGCAATAATTACACATATAAGATCAATAAAAGCATGGACTTTTTTTAAGAAACAAAATTAAAGAGCAAGTATGTTTTCTCCTTTCCCTAAAAATTCCTTGTCCTACTTTTCAGCCTGCTGTAAGTCTCTCATACTCATGAAAAAAATCCCAAACAGTCTTTATTGCACTGCTAAGTCTGATTTGTAAAAGGCGGGTGAAGAGTTCAGACACGCATCTAAGCACACCCCAAACAAAATAGCTCTGATTCCTGTACTGTACATGAACAAACGAGAGATGCACCCCATCAGACTCTCGACAGATCTGCCATTGTTTACCATTCGCTCTGTCATATTCGCATGCCTTGTCATTCTGTGCAGCAGGGCAGGGGTTGGCCCGCTGCCGAACTGCTGATTTGCAGAACTGGCTTACATTGCCCTTTC
>JBCJKH010009079.1:0-10577 GCA_039877255.1 Loriculus beryllinus | reverse complement strand
TGAAAAAGGAGCCATAGCTACACTACACAAATAGCTACATTATCAATTGCCTGTTGATACCATTCTTTTCTCCATTATGTTAAATCTTTTCAGTGTTTCTGTCAATGAAATGGTGTTAAACTTTTTCATTTTTACTTCTGGAGAAGTTTTTCAGAACCACTACTAATTTTTATGCCCTTTCTCTATCTTCTACTTCTTTGAGGTGGAGTTTATCGTAACAAAGTGTCAGAAATAAAGAAACATAATAAATGTAAATAATTACTATTTTAATGTTGATATCATTACACAAATTGAACTTATTTTCAGTTTTCATCTATGCAAGTGGTCAATAATAGTATATCTTCATACAGCTGTCCAAATTGTTTTCCTTATATTGTTACAGTGTTCTAGGTTTTCTTTTCTTTTTTCGCTGAACTGGAGTAGCTACTTATATATTTGTGGTGCTCTTTTTTCTTTTCCTTTCAGAGAGAGATAATGTTCCTTTTATGTTTTGAATGCCATAGGTGTCTAGGTCCTTTTAAATCTCCTATTAATCTTTAGCTTTGCCTAGTTCACATATATAGCATATTTTTCTACTCCACTGTTACCTTACTTTTCCCTATCATGTACTTTCTTCAATTAGTTTGTTTGACTCATGTTCTATTTCTTCCTAAACCAAAAATTGGTAGATAATTTCTAAAACATGGGAAGATATTCCTGTAATCTATTACTTTGTTTACTTCTTGAGTTTTATTAAGACTTTTCTTATCCATGCCAATGTCTTTTCTGTTTTTCTTTTTTTATTTTAAACTATTTTTTTACCCTGCTCAGAAACCAGCTCATAAGTTAACATCACAGAATTTACTTTCAAGTGCCTGTTTTATATATCTTCCTTGGATTTTAGTGTCAGCCTGTTAACTGAATTATCCTCATATCCAGGATTGCCACTAGCACTTTTTCATTCACATTTCATATAAAAAAAAATTGATAAAATGATTAGTATAAGTTAACCATTGCCAGATAAGAACTAATAAATTATTGAATAGGTCAGTACTGTTCTATATACTGTGTATAGTCATAGCTTTTTACCATGTGAGTATATTCAACTGTTTTCTTATTGTCTATGAAAAGGCTGTTTATTTTTACAACACTAAGGCTGCGTGGAGACCTCATAGCAGCCTTCCAGTATCAGAAAGAGGCCTATAGGAATGCAGGGGAGGGACTCTTCATTAGGGACTGTAGTGACAGGACAAGGGGTAATGGGTTAAAACTTAAACAGAGGAGGTTTAGATTGAGTATAAGGAAGAAATTCTTTACTGTAAGGGTAGTGAGGCACTGGAATGAGTTGCCCAAGGAAGTTGTGAGTGCTCCATCCCTGGCAGTGTTTAAGGCCAGGTTGGACGAAGCTTTATGTGGCATGGTTTAGTGTGGGGTGTCCCTGCTTATGGCTGGGGGGGTTGGAACTTGATGATCTTAAGGTCCTTTCCAAACCTAACTATTCTATGATTCCATTATTCTAAGTATTTGTTAATCTTTTGTAAGGTATTTTTACCCTCTGACCACATTTTAACTAGTAACTTGTGCAATTGTGGTACATTTTTCAACAGCTTCTAAGTTACTTAAGAGGTTTTGCTTTGATTTAGAGCTGAGTGTGTAGACACCCTGGGTCCTTCTATCTCTTCAGTTGAAACAATTATCTCTCAAAACTTCTGGTTAAATATTGGTTGCTTCTGACTTAAAAAGTTTCCTTTTTCAGTGTTTCTTATTGTGACATAATCTTTGACAACTTTTCCATATTGCTAAATTGCAGATCACCCACTGTCACTGCTTTGTGACAGTGTCTGCAAGGGACATGGCTCTGGAAGGCAGTAGATCTCTCCAGTCCCTGATTCTTGTGATCTCCAACATTAAACATTCTTGCTTGAGGCTGCAGGACTTGTGTGGGCAGACCTCTGATAGGAATTTTCCCCAGGCTGTGGCTATAAGTTTTACAGTGTTCTTCAGCTCTCATGTGAAGTTGGGATTTTTTTTCTTTCCAGAAGGAAGGCTCTTCTTGACTTCTCAAAACAGAGAATTACTTCTAATCAAATATTGGAACAGGATGGGTCAGTGACCTCTTGTTTTTCTGTGTTCTCTCATGCTTAGTCTTTATGGCTCCATATCAAATAGTAAACCTGGAGGCATTTCTGGGTTCTGAGACAAGATATGTTTCAGACAATATTCTAACCCCCTATCTTTCCAAATCGGGTGCACAACAGCTTTCTTATTGCACTCCTGGACAGTCTGATGATTTTCACAGTAACAAAACTGAGGGATGCAGGCCAAAAGGAGTTCCTATTGAGTGGTTCTGCCAGATGTTCTGGCATGTTCTGGGTAGCTGAAGTATGCCCACTATTAGAGATGGCTTTTGTCCGTGCTCACTCACATTAAATATGATTCTATATGTAGTTATTAGGTTTCTTTCACTGATGTACAGTGTGCGTAGATAGGGTTACTGCTTAATATCAAAAAGTGAAAACGGAAAACTATGGTATACAATTTTGAATTGATTAGGAAATTATTATTCTGTTATAACATTTTACCACAATTGTAACCTATTACAGCCATTATGTGTGTCTATTGAATTTAGTGCAGAGAAATTACTTTGTGTGGTCTGAATTTAATACTTGCAAAATATGATTGCAGAAAGAAACTGCTTTTCTGTAAAGAAAGCAGGATTTTTTGTCAATTCATTTGAATATGACAGGAGGTTTGACAGACAACTGATGAGCCATAGCAGTTCTCAAAAAAGAACGCAGGATTCTGCCTTTAAAACTGATTTTGATAGACTTGAACATAGTTTTTCAACGTTCTCAAAACAAGCACCAAGTATGTCTTGAATTACATATTCTTTGCTGCATAGAGACCTTAAACAGACAGGGAATAATTAGAACGGAGCTACAATAAAACCTGACACAGAACACAATCTTATTTCATGGATATTTGCAGGGTTAGACATTCTTGTTCATTACTGGTAATGAAAAGTAAGCTATTTAAAGCCTTCTTGTGTACACGTCTGCTTTAGAGTAGAAAAGCTCAGCCCAGTGAGGCAAAATGGAAAACTGAAATGTGACTTTGCAAGGAGTCTTGGCCATTATAACAGCATATATTTTGCAAAGTATTTTCAGCAGCTCCACTCATCTCACGCATTCCCCCCTCGTGCAGCTTTGATGCAGAGGTACTGACTCAGCCAGTGCTTCATTCTGACTTCTTCTGACTGCTGACTTCCATTCTTGAAATAGCTTCATTAGCAGCAATTTGGGGCTTGAAATTCACCATGGTCCTTCACAGTACGCTGGGATACACTTTATCATGACACGTGAGTTGTCTTTGGGATATAGAACTAAGACATGTATCATTCTCATCTGCTTCCTGGGACATGTGAAAGACCAGTCTCTTATTTCTGCACAAGAGAGTTCTTGGTAAAAAGGAGATTCTGTCATAAGTGCTGAGCAGTTTCTATTATACAAGAGTTGTGTGGAAGGCTTTTCCTTTGAGGATGTGTTTTTATGGTAATCTTTGGCAGTGCAAATTTTATACTCAAGAAATGGTCTCCCACTGAAAAGAACACGTTTTGTAGCATTTTCTCATTTTGAGTCATCCCAAAAGGGAAGGCGAAATATTTATGCAAATAAAAATGCTCTAAGTATTCTGTGCTAATCTGTATGGTGCATTGGCAGAATAGGATCAGCTCCTCAGTCTGCCATCATCCTTTTGTGCTTATTTAGGCAAATTGCATGTCTGTTTTCTCTGCAATCTGTAAACACTTTGGAACAGAAGCTATCTCTATCAATCTCTCTATCTGCACAACAAAGGGCAATGAAGCCCAGATTTTAGCTTTGTCTTCTGGAAACTATTTTCAAAATGGCTTTGTGGCATTTCTATAGACCTGCATTTCAGTGCCAAGAGTCAAAGAAACAAATGAATGCTGTGGTCTCATTTTAGTCCTGTTTCTGTCCAGGCTTCACTAACACATGCCTGCAGTTGGGAATATTTCTGGGTCGTATTTATGGAATTACAAAATCTAAAATTATTTTCCTCTTGCTCAAATGCAAAATTTTAAAATAAGTTTTTATTTATAAGTAGTTATTCAAACTGTTTGTGAGGCATCATGGGTGTACTTTTTGCTGGAGAATAAAGGATCTTCTCTTTGGTTTTGATTAGGTAAGATAGTATTCATTCCTCCTTGCTGAAATTGTACTGGAATGAGGAAGTCCAGGAAGGGACTAAAATCTCAGAGTGGTAGACGGTTGAAAAATACAGAATTAAGATGGGTTTGTGCATCTCAATTACCTACAATGCTAGTGCACAAGGGGTAACAGCAAAGCTGTGCTTTTTAGCAGCAAAAGCAGCGATCATAACAAATCCCCTGTATAAGCATTGTTTTACCCAATAGTATGGTTTCCACTTTTTCCTAGATATAAGGCGGAATAGTTCAAAGGCCTCCTATCTATATCCTTCTGATATTCCTGCGGGGCAGAGATTTAACATGCAGAGTGAACTAGACAGAACTGTGTGTCATTGGTACACCAAAACTCCTCTCTATGCATGTCTGTAATCATCCCAAGGAGCTCTTCATCAACACCATTGGTCGTCCTGCTCTGCTGAGAACTGTTTTTGCAGGATCTGCTGGGAACTGCAATCAAAAAGTGGAGTTATTTTCTTTGATATTGCTGGTTTGCATGTTGAGTAAACAAGTGTAAAATCTCATGTAGGTGGAAGTATTTTTTTTAGACAGAATAGGGCTTTGGAAATCTCAGGATGAGAAATTAAAGCCTGAGTAAAAAGGAGGCATCCATCTGATGTGAAGTACTGCTGAATATTCTGATATTTGCTCTATGCTCAATGTGTTCACAGATTCAAGAAATCATCAGGAACAAGAACAAAAAAAACCCCACTCTCAGAGTAAAGAACTGTAAGAACGGTGCATGCAGACTAACTCCGGCAGCATCTACCTACAATTCTTGTTTCCCCTTGGCTTTTTCTTTTTTTCTTTTTTTTTTTCTTTTTTTTTTTTTTTTTCCAGAATTTGCAGGATGAGATTTTTTTTCTGATGGACTTGTTAATAGTTTTCACTGATAAGGAAAGTAGAAGGGAATAATTCTTTGCAATAATGTTGACTTCTTATGTGTTCTTGGCTAAGTCACAGCATTACTGTGTGCTCAGCTTCCTCAAGAAGAGAACAATACCCATTTCTGTGCCTTACACAGGTGTTATGACTGTTGGTGTGAATAAAGGATATTTTGTTTTTTGTGGGTTGAATCAGTACAGAAAGTTTTTAGTTATCTTAAAAAAAATTAATAATGTTTCCTATCAATCAGCGTGTTTTGACCAGCATATACCAAGTTTTCCCATTGTGCTTTATAAGCTATCTACAAACCCCAAAAATCTTGTTTTTAGAAAAAATTTTAGGTTAGTTTTTAAATGAAAGCTGCTCTTCTGGGAGGAAATGTTTTCCTCAGAAAATGTTTTTAGATTTCAGACAGTGAAACTCATAGCATTTCTGAAATAACTCTGTCAGAAAAAAAACCCCAACCAACTACAGTTTGACATGTTCAATTACCTCCTGCTCCACCCCCCACAATTTTTTTTCACCTGAAATCCTGTGTGAGAGTTTATTATAACAGTAAAATTCTTTGAAAGATGTAGACTCCAACTTACAGATCAAGGTGCATAAAAGAAAGCTGAGGTGACTTTAAAGTGCCTTTGCAGCCTTTGGCCTCCACTCTGATTTATAGACATTTGTATTTATGTGTCACGTCTCCTGGGGCTTCCCATGGAGTCACAGAAGTGACCAGATTTCTTCTGTGTTAAATGCCAGTGCTGAAACTTTTTTCTAGATTCCTGTCCTTCATGCATGTTATCATCTCAATGAATATGTAGGGCACCTCAGGAGGCAACTCTTGAGCCCTTCATTGTACTGTTTAGCTGTGGCCCTGCAGAGACTGCCTGGGCTATCCCTTAGTGTAAATCACCATTTGCTGCAGTCCTGTCCCCCAGGAGTGTCTGCACCACCAGCTTTTCTAAAAGCCTGTGGATGCTTTGGCTCAGAATTATGGTTAAGCTGCAGTCAGCTGTCTGGACAGAAATACCTATTTTCTTCATCAATACATATCTTCTTGAATGCTAGTGAGGGCTGGCGGTTTGCCTGATAAAAATTATTTAGTGCTTGCATGATTTTCTGAATGCCTTGAAAACAGGTTTTCCATATTCCAAACGTATTTTTTTATGGAGGAATAAGTGTGCTTACTTCATCTGTTCTTTCAAAAAGCCAAAACCCCATTTAGACATACATCACTTGTCTAGCTTCTTTCTTCCTGAAAAGAGACTGAAGAAATGTTTTTTTTAATGTTAATTAACTACCTGCTGAAACTTGTTATAACAGGACAAAAAAAGCCAAACTTCCCTTTTGGTGAGCAATTCTGTGACTGCACATTGAATAGTTTATAAATACGAGAAAAATCCACAGACTGCTTAAACCGTAATTATTAATGTAACAAAGCAAGGCAAGAACAGCATCCAAAGAATTCGTGTTTGAAGTAACAGATAATCCTGTAATTGCTGCTTCTTGGTAAAACTCTGAGTGTGTTAGAGAGAGCCTTTATTTTTAAATGGCACATACACATCAAAGATGATTTCCTTGTCTTTTATACATTAACTTGCTTTCAAGTGAAGAGACACCCACACAGAATGGGAAAAAATGGTTCTGTTGTGCTGTAAAGTCGGTTAATTTATGCTCAAAAGTGAATGCTGATTTTTGGCAGCCTGTAGATGGAAATGTGTTTAACATTGTGAAGGTGAGTTGTTGCTACAGCAAGGACTGGAAGTGGATGTCAGCACGTGGGAATTCTTGTCTGTTTTTTTTTGTGAGCAGTTCTTTGCTGAGGGATTTTGGACTAGCCATTGCCAAAGCTTAGAATGTTTGTTTCTTTCAGTTGCTGATCTTCCTAAAAGCATCATGCAAAGAAAATTGGCCTTGGTGCTAATGAAAGCATATTGCAGGTTTCAGTATTCAAACTGGAATCCTGACTCCCACATCCATAGAGGCTGTTAGCCTCTGATTAGCTTTCCTAAGAGTAATGACTTCACTATTTTAAGCTAATAAGAGAGGTAGGAGATGTCAAGAAGAAGAAGAAGCTGTTGTGAGGATTTTTCTCCCACTGTGATTAGCCAAGAATTGAACATCACTTTTACCACAACTATTGTCTTAGAAGTTAAGCAACCATGTTTTAGTAGAAATTAATCTACCAACACATGTAATATAATAGAAGATAACTTATCTATGTGGTATTTTGAATACTGCTATGTAATTCCACATCAAGGTAATCAACTACTTTTTCATCTCTTCAAAATTTTACAAGGTGTATATAAGTCCTATTTATCTGAATTTTAACAAGAGACTGAGTGATTGGCAGGAGCTGGTGGACTTCAGAATGTGCTTACTTTTTACATACACTTCATTGCTGTCTCCGTTAAAAAGCCTTTTCTGCATCCCTGAGAAAGCTCTGACAGGCTATGGCAGTGACCTCCCTTCTTGAAGTTGAACACAATTCTCTTGTAAACTGATGTTCATTTCTTTTACTGCCCACCTTCTTCTGTCTTGCAGCTGATAATATTGTCATGGAGTGGATTGCCTCTTGTTTAATGTGTGTCACCCCAGATGTTTGGTGAATTCTGCTTCACAACAATAAGAAGATCCAACATTGAAGGATCAGAAAGCAATGTTGCTATGAACGCTTGGCCGCCACAAGCCAGTTATCCCTGTGGTAACTTTTCTGAGACCATTGTGAGACAGGTTAGTTTTACCCTACTGACAATGTGTTGTTGCAATAGTAATCCTGCTCACAGCCTTTTTTCCAACCAGGTTTGCCTATCCCATATTGCTCTTTTAGTCATCATTGTGCTTGTAGTAAGTGTGGGTAAAGCACTTCCCAAATCTTCGTTCGCAACGCCAAGCCATCATCAACCAATCCTGCTCACTAACCCTCAGGCGACCATCCTAGGAGAAGGAAAACTCTACAAAGGAAAACCTGGGCAGATGGAGCTCATCTAGCCTTGTAAGGCCTTCTGCCTAAGAGAAGGACACTAACCAAACCTAAGACCTGAGGACTTTGCTGTCACTGTCCAAGCTAGCTAAGCCCTGGCAGATAAACCTCAGGTGTAAAGAGTGGGGCCAGTTCCGCACATGCTGTGCCTCACCTAAAAAATCCACTGTGTAGGCCCAGAGTGTTTACTCACACTTGCGAAGCCCTGCAGAGACAGGTGAGGGATGAAATGGCAGGCGATAAGGTGCATTGGAAGTTGCAGACCCAACCCTGCCTGCAGGATGTTCAGGACATTGGTCACTCAAGATTGACCCAGGAGATGACAGTCTTGTTCAGAAACATCCTGAATGACCAAGCAGCTTTTTTTTCCAACCAAATTTGCCTTTCCCACATTGCCCTTTAAGTCCCCATCGCACTTGTAGTAAGCATGGGTAAGCCCTTCCCAAATCTTCGTTCGAGAACCCAATCCATCAATCAATCACCACAGATGGTAGTAAATGACATGTTTTAATCCTAAACTTAGGATCCATTTTACTTGAAAAGGTAGCAGGTTTGTTTGTGTTGGGCATTGATCCCAGTGCTTCATGGCCTTGAAGGAGTCATTCTCTTGTTTTTCAGCAGGTGCTAAGAATGATGGAGCTGGTATGGAGCACTGGAATATGAGCTAAGTGTTTGGTCAGTTGTCTTCCTGACTGGCTAAAATGTATTTCCAGACTATCATTTTCATTAATCATTTCTGGAAAAGAAGGAGCACTAAGCTCCCCATGACCAGACTGGAGGAATCCCATCTGCTTCTACTGCAGCACCATGGAGTGATTGGAAGCAGGAGCTGCTCAGAGGCGATGAAGATACCAGAGCTTAACACAAGCCTGTTTCAGAATATCACGGGCCTCAGTAAGCTAAAAAATCTTTGACTACAGTAAGTAACTAAATAAACCCAGGAGGTCTGATCTGGATATAAGGATGCTCCGGGAGGGGGTTTAAAAGCAAGCAATGTAACTGATATAACCCATGCCGTTAGAATCAATAGTTTTGTCATGGAGTTGTAATGGCAGTGGAGCTCAGACAGAACTGGGGATTATAGAACAAAATCCTACTAAACAGTGAATTAGAAGACCAGTATTTCTTAGTGGTGGTTTTACTGTGGTTAAAAAACTTGATACCAACAAATGAGGCTCTTTCCTAACTAGAGTTTGTTCTTTGAACCAGATTTCTGCAACTCTTTCTTCCCAAGCTGTTCATGCTGTCATGAGTGCCATCAGAGTTCACTGCTGGGTAGATCGCAAAATCCTTTTTCAAGGAAAGGTGTATACTTGCGAAAATGTGAATGTGTTCCCATACTTCAAATAGTCCTTTTGTTATAGATATCAGCATGAGAGAAACACAGGGATTTAGAAAGGGAACAGAAAGAAATATTTATTTATTTCACTGTAAAAGTGACTTTAAAAATATGCATATCAATTAACCAGAATCTGCCAAGAAGTTATTTTTTAAATGGAAAACTAAAAAGCTTGCAGAAAAGTACTTTTGTCTTTCTGAAAGGGATAGCTGCATGCCTGTATGAATATTATATCTCCACTAAAAATGCATATTTAAAAAAAAAAAAGAAAAAATCAGATATATCAAGATGAAATTAATCTTGAAAAAGAATACTGTTGAAAGTCAAGGAGAATTGGTAATAAGAAACTTCATTGTTGCAAATTCTAGTTTAGTTTGTTTAACTAGCCTGCTGAGAAAGAGCAGAACCTTTGTTCATCTGAAATGTTTTCATAGCCCTTCCAATATTCAGCTCTGAGTGACAAACAGTTGTGGTGATTCACTGCAGGTCAAGTGCAAGAGAGAGAGAAAGGTCTGAAGCTCATCCTGGAGCAATGAACCCAGAGCTTTGGGTGATAACAGCACTGCCCCTAGATAGAACAAGCCTACATGCACTGAATAATTGGGTGTGCTTATCTTCAGTGTTTTGATTCTGTATGTCCTTTTGCTACAGTTTAGTTGAGCTTTCTGATAGAAATAAATTTCACGAATTTGGTACATCAGAGAGAAAAAAAACTCAGGGGGGAGGGAACAATCCTGAGAGTGATGGCTGCCCCCGGGAAGCAAAATGAGAGGGAGAAGTTAAAGTGAATCGTGATGTTGCAGTTGGCTTATGTGATTTTTGGTCTATTCATTTTAAATAAAGCAAAAGATTCCTAAAGGCCAAATTAAACTCTTACTTACACAACCAAAGGACTTAGCTTATGTACATAGCTTACTTTTTTTCTCTTCAAACATTATATGCTGTCCTTAATCTACTTCTCAGAATAGGGAGAAGGAAATCTCCAGCATTTATTAAATTACTAAATGGGATAACATTGTCTCCATTCTGAGGGATGTTAACTACTTATCCTTGTTTGCTGTGCACAGGTTGATGGCTTGTGACCACAGGACACAATTTAATAGATTGAACTGTGTCACCACGGTAACTATGCCAAGCACAACTTCCACCTTATTTTCACACACGGGGTTCTGCCT
>JBCJKH010009052.1:21362-31391 GCA_039877255.1 Loriculus beryllinus | reverse complement strand
CATAGACACATTCCATTGTACACCAAAAAAAAGGAGAAAAAAAGAAAACCTGAACTATTTTGCTGTGTTGCTTTATGATTATCATTTTGGGTTTGCACTAGCTTGCTCGGTTTGGTTTGGGTTTTTTTCTTTTTGTTTTGTTTTGTTTCACTTTTGTTGCTTTTCTGAATCATATTTTCCGTCAGTGGAAGTAATGGTGACAGTTCAGGACTGCACAAAGCTAGTTGCTTAACCTATTTGTTTGTGTTTTAATTATTAAAAACTCTTCTGTACCGAAAATGGCACAAAAGTACATTTGTAATCCCTCTTTATTTTTTTTTTAATGGTATTCTTTTTGGCAAGCAGATCTAGAAAATCTGAGTTAATATTCAGAGCCAAGAGCTTCTTTCTGGAGTTTTTCTTCCAGAATCTCTGGCAGAGAAACTAGTGCTGTCACTGCCATTACCAGGGTACTAATCAGCAAAGTTTACAATCATAATTTAGCTCCATGAAGAACAACAGTAGGAGAAATCAGTTTAAATAATTATATGCTGTGTATAGCACAGAAATGAGATTTTCACTTAATTAAACATGAAATAAGTGTTGGGTGGGGGAAAGCCAACCTTAAAGACCATCTGTTTTCAGAAACGAATCCCACGATTTCTGTTTTCTTCTTTATCATTGTATTGTATTGATTTGTTATTTTAGTTAGGCCATAGTATTTAAAATGAGTTGTGTTCCTTATTTATTTAGTCAATGGGCTTTGATCAGCTTTTTTAAGCGAGTGATAACTTTTTTTGGCATGACACGCTCCTGTAAAGCCCTTTTATGACTGTTACAGGGACTTTCTACTACCTCTACCAATCTACTGTTTCTTCTCTTAACAGGTTTTTATGGTGTTGCAAGTCTAATGTAACTTAGACAATAAAGGGTTTGATTATCTACGCTGCAGATTCTCAGTGTATCTGCCATCTCTCTCTCTTCCTCACTCTGTTTTTTGTGTGGTTCATTTTAGATAAAGTGTAGAAGATCATCTTTATTACAGCTCAAGTGAAAGACAGACCTTCCACGCTGGAGTATTTTTTGTATCCTGTATGTTGTGCACTGACCGAAAGTTGAACTTTGAGAAACTTTTTCCACAGAGCTAATAGGCTACTACCTTGCCATCATACTGTTTGCATTCTTTAAATTCCTTCTGTCAGAAATGCTATGAATAAAGGAGTACACACTGCAAAATGGAAAGCAAGCTAGAAAGCCAAAACGGTTTTAAGTTTTGAATTTCAAACCCACTTTAATCTTTAGTAAAACGTAAATTGCTGCCCCCATTCTTTGGAAGACTCTGTTTACATGAGAACAACTAGTTAAGAACTTAATTATCCTTTGGAAAATAGCATCGTCTTAGTGCAAACCAGTGTTCTGCTATTAACTACTCAGATAAAAACCTGCAACTTGAGGAACTGCCAAGTGTTGACGTGATGCACCTTTGTGGTAATCCCTGTAAAGAGATGGAGAAAGCATGTGAAAGATCTGTAAGGGGCTAAGTTTCGACGCTTTGAAATTCATGTAAGTAGACAGAAGGCAGTGTCTGAGAAAGGCCAGTGCTGAGGTTGGGACAAAGGAGAAGCAAGGAGTGAAGCAAGAGGTTTAGACCAGAATCACCAAAGAGTAGGAATGTTGCCCAAAATGGCAAAGTCAACAGTGTGAGAGAGCAGAACGATCTGGAGGTAGAGCAGAAACTGCAACCTAACCAAGAGAGGTCTGTGCCTTGCAAAAGGATGCTTGGATAAAAGGGAGGAAGGATGGATACACGGGCAGCTTCTGGGGAGGTGGATTGGAAGCTTCAGAAAATAAACACATAATTTAAACTCAGTGAATCCTCTTATTCTGCAAAAATGTTATTTTGTGAAATTAACCTGAATGATCTGACAGAAAATAAGGGGATGCCTTTTTGGATCTTTACTGTCTTGACTGATGGGTGAACCAGAGTTGGGACTGCAATTATGAGTAGTTGAGGTTGGACTGAAGGGTCTCTCTAACACCCGAGGGGTTTTGAAAAGCATATTGCTCTTTTCAAGTAACAAGCAGACTCTGGTTAGCCCTAAGCAGGAGGGGATAAAAAAAGCAGGGAAGAAGGCATAGTGTTTTAAGCAGTTGCTGAACTGGAGCAATCCTTTGAGGATGCTAGAGGGTACATTCAGATAGCATTCTCTAATACAGAATATTTTAAGATGTCTCATAGAATTTTGGGTAAAAGAGCTGGGGGTGCTCAAAGCTGTTAAGAAAAAAAGTCCAGTATTAAAATAGCTTCAGACACTTGGCTCTCTCCTTGTGAAACCCTTTCCATCTCAAGTTTAAGTTGTGGTTCATGGTACAGACAGCTTGATTTGTTTGTTCCTGTGTCATCAGTGTTGTCTGCAAAGGTGAGTTACTTGTCAAGAGTTTAGAAAATGTGAGGTGGGTCCCTTTCTGTAAGTGAAAATCTCTGCAAGCCATATTTCATCATCATCAACTCAAGCACCGCAGGAGTCTTGGAAGATTTTTCTAAGCAGAGAAAAATGATTTACTTAATCTTCTAAATATTCGTTTTTCTGGTATGACAAAATAAAGGGGACACTGGCCCTCTAGTTCATCTGAATCCCAGAATTCAACTGACTTTTCTGGGACACGGCAGCATTATGCCTTGGCTGGGACAATGAAGAAGGCATCAGTGTTTTCCAAGACCTATGGTTTGCCACAGAGCATTGCAGTGGTGCTGCAATAAACACACTTCTACTAGGCACCTCTCTTGGCAAAGGCAGTTTGCAAACTGCACCATTTCTTTGTTTTACCACAAGTTTCAATGAGAGTCATGTTGATGCTGCTGGGATACTGGGTCTGTTCTTCCAGATGGGAGCTAGCGGTGGGAGGTCACTGCAGTCAGAGGACCATGAACTTAAATGATAACCGGCTTACTGGCTACTGTTTTCCTAGTTTTCTTCGTGTTCCTGTCCTTCCTCAGAGAGCACAAATGCAGGTGGTTTGATGCACCATGGAGGAGGTGACATCTCCAGAGCAGTGGTGGGAAGAGGCGGCTGGGAAGGGCTTATGTTGACAAGAAGTCCATGTCAGGGCTTGGCGAGTGTCTCGTCCCCTCTGCTGGGCTTCCTTCCCCCTGTCTCCTGTCAAGTGGCAAATCAAATCCATTGTTGTGTGGCTGTGTTCCCAGTGATGCACAGAAGCTTGCTGTGGATATGAGAATGATTGCTTATTCTCCAAGGTTTTTTCTTTTCAAATATTGACAGAGTAGAGCCTCAGTGTTAGAGACAATCTGGAGGAAGCCTAGTTAGTGCAGATGGGACATAAGGTACCTTTTCTATCTGTAGAGTGGTAGGTCTACTGGCAGGCTCTAAGGGCTCCTTGCAGTGATGAATTTATGCGAATTTGCTAACTAGAAAGTAGAAGTGTGTGGAAATGTGCTCAGGTTTTACACCAGCTGTGCAATGGGAACAGCCCAGGAGCCCCAAGCTTTTTTAGCTGGGAAGATGTTCCAGGCCTTCCTGGAGGACCCTGCATGTGATGAGTGGCTTGACTTAGCCTCTGAATGGTGACTTCTGGAAAGGCTCACTGCAGTTCTCACTTCACCCTTTCAAGTAAGGGCTCCTAGCACCTAGCCAGGGGTTATTTATGGCAGAAGTGACATGTAAGAAGCCTGTGAGAACTTCCTGAGCTAGGCTGAATGCAGTGCTAGGGCTAAATCCAAGCAAGCACAAGTGGAATTGCAATGAATTCACCAGAGGAAGGCCACGAGGATGATCAGGGGACTGGAGCATCTCCTGTATGAAGATAGGCTGAGAAAGTTGGGACTGTTCAGCCTGGAGAAGAGAAAGCTGCATGGAGACCTCAGAGCAGCCTTCAAGTATCTGAAGGGGGCCTATAAGGATGGTGGGGAGGGGACTCTTCATTAGGGACTGTAGTGATAGGACAAAGGGTAACGGGTTAAAACTTAAACAGGGGAAGTTTAGGTTGTATATAAGGAAGAAGTTCTTTAGTGCAAGGGTGGTGAGGCACTGGAATTGTTTGCCCAGGGAAGCTGTGAATGCTCTGTCCCTGCGGTGCTCGAAGTCAAGTTGGACAAAGCTTTGGGTGACATGGTTCAGTGTGAGGTGTCCCTGTTTATGGCAGGGGGGTTGGAACTAGATGATCTTAAGGTCTTTTCCAACCCTAACTATTCTATTCTATGATTCTATGATTCTAAGTTTATATCTTTAATGCATTGATATGGGAGGGGTAAGAAAGTCAGAAATGTATACAACCTACATATCGAAGGAAAATAAAGTGTACCTACAAAAGACATTGTTATTTCAGACAACTTAGGCTCAGGGAACTGTTAATTTCTTCCATAGCCAATCTGTTTGTCGGTGGCGAACAGAGCACTTGATCGTATTTACAATTTTCTGCCATACAGAAAAATAAGTGGATATACCCAACAGGTGGCTAAAGATCTCCTAGAACAGGAGGCACAACTTACAATATTCATTGGAGAGATCACAGCCATACAGTTCATCTGTCAAACTATCAGAATTATCTGACTATCAAGGTAAAGGCTTCAAAAGAAAAAGAACTGATACAGGTCCTTAAGCATGTTAATAACATGAAAAGAGTTCAGAAACTATTTGGCAAACACTAAGGAAGTAAAAAAGTACAGACCCAGTCGATATGCAGAGGGAAAAGCATACTCCCATTGATTATTTCATCGGCTGTATGAAGAGGAAACAGTTTCACAGTGTGCTGGCTATGAACACAGTTAATGCTAAAAAGTTCTCCACCGGACAGTGTTTACAGGGAGGCATCTTGTGTGAAACTGTGCTAATAAACAAGCACTCAAAGAGAAGCAGAGATCAACTGAAAATCAGAGCGGCAGTGACAGAATCTGAGGACAAATGGAAATACATTCATGCAGGAACAGAAGCAAAGGTCAAACATTTAAGGATAACAATGGGAGAATCATTAAGTACACCATTCTTCAAAATAAGAGCATACTTTAAAAAGCAAACAAAATTTCTATGTATTTCAATTGATATAAAAATAAGTACAGATTTATTTCCAATATGAAGAGCAACATAGTGGAAATAGTTTCTCTAAACTCTAATTTTATTTATATAGTGATTAAGTGTATACCTTTTTCAAAAACTCTTTAAACATACACAAAACCTGATCAGCTTCTTGAAAGAAACTTTCCAGTGCCACAGATGACCAAGTCAACATGGTAAGTCCTTGCCTTAACACAGTTTCCATCTAAACATAAAAATATAATTTCATAGAATTAAAAAAATAAATAAATAGACAATTTAAAGCAAATTCCATAATTACTGTAATCACTAATATCATTGATGAAAGGAAGAGCTGTGTCTAAGTTTTGCAAGGAAGGTCACAAGTTTTCAAAGGAAACATCAAACAAATGTATGCAATAAAACTGAGGTAGTGTATACTACAGCCTCTGTCTACAATTGTCCTGCTGCAAAGATCTTCCCCTTCCTTTTCTACCGGATAGTGTCTTTTAGTGGTTTCCATTGCTTCTCAAAATCTAAATCGAGTCCACTACTGATCTTACAATTTCTCTTTTACCATATACCTCAGTCACTCTCAACAGCATCATTACTTGTTTTTCAACCTCATGTACACAGCTAATAACATTTTCATTCATCCCTTTTTGACTCACACCTATCCTCTGTAAATTTTGTCATAACCTCTATGTTATTTTTTAAATACTCTCTTCCCTACTGTTTCCTTTACTGAACTCTTGGTTCTCCATGGTCTTTCTTCTGGATTTGAGGATTTTCAGCACGTAGCTGAAATCATCTCCCTGTCACTGTATGATTTACACCAAAGACCTTCCTTCATTGCAGATCCTGTATGTTCAAAGGTGATGGAACTGAGGAAAAGGACATACGATTTTTTTGCCTAGTCTCTCTGATTTTCGATATACAGTCACCATAATTTTTAATTTTGTCATCCCCATCATCCTTGAAGTGACAGAACTTTAATTTTGCTTAATTGCTGAGAAAATCTGAACTGATTCCTCTCATATCTAATTTTAAATAGCCACCTATCATATCAGTTCTTTCATTTAACATTTACCAAGTCACTGCCTGGACCTCATGTACTCTCCTCATCCTAATCTTTCATTTGCTGTCTATATCATAACTAAAATGATGAACTCAGTTTATACAGATACACAACTATTTGCAAATACAGCCATTACTAGCACCTTGATGTGTATGTTTTCAAGGAATATATTTAACTTCCCAATGCTGAGATGGTACTGTTACTGGTAACCAACACAGGTAATTTAGAAGCAGTTTAAGGCTCTACATGAGTTTCTGTCAAATTCTGGCACCAATGTAGCCATAGATTAGATTTGCTCATTCCATATTTGGATTTCTGCTTTCCTATTTTCCTTCTATACATCAAAGACCTCTCTCCCTTCTTGAAAAACATTTTCATCTTCTGTTGTTTGTACAATACTCATCCTTCTCTTTTGCCAGTTGCTTCCTCTAACATACAGAAGTGCATGATTCCCTCTATTATGTATTTATGGCAGTATCACTAAAGTGAAGAATACCATCCCCTTTTATTAAACTCTTAAGACAGTCAGGACAAGTTTTTTGTCTCTTGCACTTCGGCATATGTCAACTGTGTAGTTGTACAAACTCTGCAACCTTTTACCATTATCACTTGCAACCAAAAGGGGAAGTATTATGTAGAACAATAACATTTATACACTTGCAAGTGTCTGGCAAAACAAAATGGCCTGTAGGATAAACAATCTTCATCTCCAACAAAACTGTACCTTTAGTGTAGTATATAGCCTTTCTACATCACTGAAAAGACTGACTTAATTCACAAGGCTAATAATTTTCTCTGAGCAAAGACAAGGATCATGACATTCAGCATTTCAGCTAAATGAAAAACACAACCTGCCATGAAAACCTTTAAAACTGAAATAAGTGATAATTTACTTCCATGTCAAAGCCAGAAAACTGTATAGATAAATAGACCCACAAAATAATCTTCTTTATTCTACTGGATTTACATCTCGTAAGTATTAAGATTATTCTACTGTAGCACACATTATGTGAGCACTGTATGAGAGATGCACAGAGCAGATTTTTGGTCTTAAATATTTTAGTAAAATTCATTAAGGTCCCAATATTTTTAAACTATAGACTATTGGTAAGTTATTCTAACTTCTGAAGTATATTGAAGTGCATTTAACAATACCAACCTTATTCATTTTTGGGGCCATTAGATTTACAAAACTCATTGGTGTTTTTTGACACAAATCTTCGTAACATTGGAGAAGACCCTGTCAATTATTCAAAAGGATAGTATCAAGACAAACTACCTCTTGCACAATTAAATCATCACAAAAAAACCCAGAAAATACAAGACTATATTTGAAAGCAATTTTACACAGACTTTACATACCTATGTACATCATTTCTGGAATGTGATAAATCTGTATGATGCTACACAAGGAAGAATGAAAGCAGCCTTTGCGCGTCACATGATTTATACACAGAGCTAAATGAAGCATGATCCTTCTGAAGAGCTAAAGAAAGCTTGAGCTTTAGTGATCATAACTTGCAATACTCTCTTGAAGCTGATTATCATATGCCTTAGTTAATTAAAGTCACATATAAACTCAGTTTTAAAGTATCTTCTAGTCATATGCTTTGCACACACACACAAAATCTTGTATGGTACACCTTATCCTCAAAATATAAGCTTCTCAAAATACAACAGCAATAGCAAATACTACAGTGATTATCAGGAATCTGACTTCTCTGGCAAGTAACCTGCAAAATTCTTGATGTTTCTGTGGCTCACCATATCTTCTAATCCAGAAAGATTCCAATCTTTGCTTCTTAAAAATTCTGTAAAAATGCGTTTTACTGATTTGCAGAGACTGAACACTTTTTGGATAGTTTTAATTATTTCATCACCAAAAAATATTTAACATACCATGTGGTATAAGAACTATATAGGGTTATATTGAAGTACATTAGCCCACACAGCAATTAGCAGAGTTTTTTCAAGTGAGAGCCTCCATTTCCACCTTGTGGATACCACAAATATAGCATAAACTACCTCTTACCCAG
The DNA here is from genome assembly GCA_039877255.1 of Loriculus beryllinus. Lineage (NCBI taxonomy): Eukaryota > Metazoa > Chordata > Aves > Psittaciformes > Psittacidae > Loriculus > Loriculus beryllinus. The sequence goes on along the minus strand of JBCJKH010009052.1, from coordinate 23,271 downwards.
CTTTAATATTTATTTAACCATAGAAAAATTTCTAAGGTTAATAAGATTATTTTTTTTTATAGCAGTCATGATAATTTTTCAATTTACCTCTAAACGCAACTTGTTTGACATCAGTTTATTTTCTATTTTTACTATCTTTATTGCTTGCTCTGGTACTTGAAGACCCAATTTCATCATACATTTGGTCTCTCGGATAATCTCTGGAATTTTGGGATCAAAATTAACCAAGAACTTCCCAGTTCTAGGATCATGCAGAAATACTGTGGCTTGCAAGGCTGTAAAGACATTTTTATATCAGTTTTTAAGACAAACAATTGTTTCTGTTATATAAAGTATTAAGGAGCACAGATTTCTCATATTTCTATATAGTGATTTAAATATGTATGGTTACTTGTGAAATAGCTTCACATTGTTTTCAGTTAAAGAAAATATACAGCTAACTTTCACCATATTATTTTCTCATTAGTTTCATATAAACTTTCTCTTCATAAGCTAAACAAGCATCATATCAGGTCTTATTTATGGCATGCTTTTTCTTAGCTTGAATTTCAAAATTTTCTAATTCACTTTCTAAGGATCTGGAAGCACAACACTTCCATGAGATACTCAGTATCTTACAGGAATTGGTTAACCCAGAGAATGAATGCTTAAATAGGGATATTGCAAAAATTCAAAATAAAAACACAAACATCAACACAAAAAATTGTGTTGACTGTATGACAACATCCTATTCTTAGAGATGTACTCCTAGTTTTGAAGCCCACAGAGTGTCTACAGTCTACATGATTTTTTTAAACTTCCTTGTGTACTCTTAAGGTGTTAAAGTTTGATTATCAAACATCTTTTGTAGGCATTGGGATAATTTAGCTGCATAAATTATTATGGTGGAAAGAAAACAGGAAAATTATTAAATTATATACAGAAACAATCTGAAAAAAGAAAAAAAATAACAACAACAAAAAGAACAACTGTGTGCCTTAAATTTATTTCAGTACTGTTTCTAGACATCTGTCAGTGTACCAAGTCTGTAATCCTCTGTATCAAAACCAATGTTCAATGTCAGGAGGGAACAGAAATTTGTCTCATAAGGCCTGCTTATTGTATCATGATTAATTTGCACATTTTAAGGGCAAATGAGGCTTAAAAAATTATCTGATTTGCATAAAGGTAGCATTTAATAACAGTTAAAAAAAGCCTTGTACATATTTAATAACTTACGATACTGTAATTGTGATATTTCCTTCTTCCATGCATCATGATAGACTACCTCAAATTCCACCAATACATAGGCAATTTTGTTGTATAACTGAACAACTGCTCTACCTTCTGGACTTGCCAAGATATTTGAATTTTTCTGTGAAAATACAGTATATTCAAATTAAAATCATGTCAGAAGAAAATTATTTGGGCCTTCTCAATTTAACTATTGGCTGTACTTAGGAAAGCTCAGTTAGAATTCAGTCTGACAAGGGATGCAAAAGATAATAGGGAAGGTATGTTGCAAACAGAAGATGGACAAGGGTTAATGTGGGCCCTATCGGGAACCTAGCAGGAGAACTGGCTACCCTGGATTTGGAGAAGGCTGAGGTTCTGAATGACTTCTTTGCCTCGGTCCTCAATGGCAAATGCCCTGAACACACCACCCAAGTCTTGGAAGGCAGACGCAGGGACTGTGAGAATGAAGACCTTAGATCCACTGTAGGAGAGGATCTGGTTCGAGACCATCTTAAGAACCAGAATGTGCACAAGTCCGTGAGTCCTGATGAAATCCATCCGCAGCTCCTGAAGGAGCTGGAGAATGAAGTTGGCAAGCCACTGGCCATCATATATGAAAAATCGTGGCAGCCAGGTGAAGTTCTCAATAACTAGAAAAAGGGCAATATAACCCCTATTTTCAAGAAGGGGAAAA
>JBCJKH010009030.1:0-32961 GCA_039877255.1 Loriculus beryllinus | reverse complement strand
GTGAGGGTGGTGAGGCACTGGAATGGGTTGCCCAAGGAAGTTGTGAGTGCTCCATCCCTGGCAGTGTTCAAGGCCAGCTTGGACGAAGCCTTGCATGGCATGGTTTAATGTGAGGTGTCCCTGCCCATAGCAGGGCGGTTAGAACTAAATGATCTTAAGGTCCTTTCCAACCCTAACTATTCTATGAGTCTATGATTCTTACTGTACATCCATCGTTTTACCCATTGCAGAAATGAAACTGGTGTTGCTGCTTCCACTAGAAACTCAAACACTTAGTAGTAATGACCTTGCAATGTCTAGATGGCAATCTGTCTGAACAATTACTGCTGCACGCAAATGGAAGCGCAGTATGTGATTGCTTTGCTGCAAAAGCAATTAAACTGTCCATCACTGTTCTCCATAATTTATTGCTAGCCTTTACTATTTCTATTGAGATAGCAGCCAGAGACACTTCCAAGAAGTGGGAGCTATGTTAAGCAACACCGTGTATGAGCACATGGGAAAGTGGGATATTCTCCTCGGAATATGTGTGAAGGCAAGCTGCAACAGGTGAGTGAGAAGTTTCGCCCAGCTTCTCACACCTCCGTTTTTTTTCATAGAGCCAGTCCAAACCACTCTAGCTTGTTCCAAGCCTATTTTTCCAGCTAAACCAGAATAATACTTGTACTAAGTAAAGCTGGTATTTCCTATTTGGTGTTGTAAGGAGCTCTCATTTGTTAGCCTTTCTCACCTGTGGAGGCCTGCTTGCCTTTTAATTATATACACCACAATACCTATTACTTTGTTCAGATGCTCTTGGCTTCAGACTTCCCATGTGGGATCAAACCAGGCTGAGGGGACTGACAGCAATCTGCAAGTACTTACTTAAATATACATGTGGTATGTCAAGTGATGCTGAATCAAGTCTTTTTTATCTTTTCATCTTTGTATCTGCCCTAATGTATTTTGATGTCTCCTCTACCAAACTGTGCCAGTGTGTCCCTAACTAACCTGAGAAAATCATATAATTACTCCTTAAGATCACATCTTTTCTGTATTTATCATTGAAGTAATTGAAGCTTGTTCATTTTTATTACAATTAGGCAAAGTTATTTATTGCCTAGTAGCAAAACCTTGGGACTTGAGTTCAAATTGTTCAAAGTTTGTTCCAATTTTGCTACAGATTTGTTGGACAATCTGGGCAAGTCCCAACCTCTCCAGTGCAATTTTCTGTTTCATAAAGTGATGCCAATTGCATGGCAACATGTGGCCCAAGAGCTCCAAACCCAGGTGTCAGCCAGTGAGCTGTTGAAGGAAAACACTTTAGAAATGCATTTAGTTTATTATTGCAGCAGAGTCTGGAGACATGCTGCACTTGTTACTGTGAGCAAAGAGGTGCAGGGTGTACTTGAGCCAGGTACTGTGCATAAGCACCGATATGGTAACAAATTCAAGGTTTGACCTATTAATGACTGTGTATAATGAATGCTCCTGGGTTTCATTAATGTCAGTTTACTAAGCCCCTGTGAGCACCATGCTGCTCACATGATGAGTAGCTCAGGATTGCTGTTGAAGTAGAGAATATGGGCAGAAGTGTCACAGGGAAGTCCCTGAGGGTACTACCAAAATCTGACTTGGCAGGAGAGACAGGAGACAGGTTTATAAGCCACAGCTGACCTGAGAAACACCCTGTTTATGGCTGGACTTGAAGACCTTTTGTCAGTTTTATAACAGTTTTTCCCAATTAGTAGGTTCTGATGCAGTAGTATGGCCAAGGGAATACCTGCAGGGACTGTTCTGGGAGTCTTCAGAAAGTGAAATAGTTCTTCTGCCTCCTCATGTGATGTAGTCTGGACAGGCACACAACAAGGTTCTGGTATCACTTTTCCAAGGGGATTATACCCATATGCTGGATACAAAGTGTGTCTGCATGCATGTAACATATATACCACATAAGAACACATCTGTGCAGTACATACAAAATTGCAGTCTGCTTCAAGTCTGTGTTGTAGGTTAATGTTGTGCTCCACCTGAGCATCAAAGCCAGTGAAACATTTACCATAGCAAAAGAAGTTCCATCCCTTTTCCCTTCCTGGCTTAGCTGTGTTCCCCACTGTCACATCCCAGAATGCTCTGCTCATCCCTGCTTTCTGGCAAGGTGCAGAGCTACGCAGCCCTCGTGCCAGCTCTGAGAGAACTTACTCAACATTAAAAGCAGGACATTAAAACGTTAGCCCAGTTAAAATGCCTTGTCAACATTGTGAGGGCGAAATGGATTTAGAGACAACTTATGTGTCTCAGATTTCATTTTGCCATGCCGTTCAGCTACAGCCACAGTTGCTAAGCATATGGTCTTGTTATTGATCTCATGAGAGTTAGCATCTCTTTAAATCACTGAGATTAAGCAAAAAAATGTATTGATTCATGTATTTTCAGAACAAGGAGACTATTATGATTACATGATGTTAGTTCCTGCATCAACCACAAAATATCTCAGGTGAAATGACTCTTTCAGAATGAAAAGTAATTATTTTTTAAGAAAAACCTCAAATGATAAAGGTGTCATCTCAGCAATTTGTTCCAATACATAATGATCCTCATTCCTGAAAATCCATAACTTGAAGCATGAATTTGTCTAGTTTCAGCTTCTTGACACTGTTTTGTTATGCTTTCATGTGCAAATTTAAGGAGTTTTCTGCTACCAGAAATCATCCTTTGTAGTGATTTAAACCATGAACAAGTCACAGCACTTTCTCTTTACATTATCTGAATAGATGGAGGTGCTTTACTGAGTTGTGACTGTAGGAATTTTTGACAGTGATTCAAAATGTAGCTCATCACAATGGAAAATTGTAAGAATAAGGCCAAAAGCCTGGGATGTCAAACATAAGATCAAAATGTGGCTTTCGGTGTAGACTCTTCTCCCCTTTTATAGCACACATCATCCACAGCATACCATAATAAGGATATCAGGCTGCTATTGACTTTTTTTTAACTGAAATAGGTCAGATCAGCGTAAGGGCCAGTTTTAGATTTAGGAATAGTAACAGAACCACCAAGACATGTTTGACAAAATAAATGGAAATATAGTCTTGGCTCCTAAGTTGCTTTTTATAATCTTCCTTTTAGGTCTGACCTAATGGATGTTAATGTCAAGGGGAGTCTGTCAGTGATGTCTGGATCTTTGAAACAAACCTCATTATATCATACTAAATTAAGTTTTCCTGTTTCTCAAGCCAGGACATTGGCTTTATTTGTTCTGTGAATGCTATCTCATCTGTAAAGACCTGGAAAATAATAGAAGTCTAATCAATCAAGTGGGATATAACAAAGTGGTCTTTACTTAAACAGGAAATTAATTCTGGTATTCTACAAAGAGAAAAGAGTAGAGTACAGAAGAAAGGAAAGAAATATTGAAGTATGCAGACAGGATAATCTGAGTAGTATAGTAAGTTTTATTGAAATGATGGTATGGAAAAAAGTGTTTTAGCAAAGCAACAACATCTCTGTTGTTAGTCTTACATGGAGTTAAACAAATTTATATAAGTTTCATCAAATGCATAAAATGGCATGTCAAAACAAACTGTGGAATTCAGAAAACTGTGAAACTACTGTGATATTCCCAAGGACCAAGTGCAGAGCCAATGTAAGAAGGCACAACTCCATTTAGTCCTGTGTGCGCACCACAATATTCTGGTTCTGAAAAACAGAGCCTTGTGTATATCTTTGGTTGGACTCGTAGTAAGCATTAACATTTTAACACTGCTGACTCGAGGGGTCCAGACAAAGGTACTATTTTGTCTGTTCAGTGTTCAATTTAAGTGAAGTACAAATGGGCTGGGGTTTGTGCTAGCTCATTTTCTGTGCACCAATTCTGAAATTTCTGAGACAACATGAGATTTGGTTTACTTGCAGATTTCCCGCTAGTCACCATTGCTGTCTGAATAAAGAAGCATGAATTATTCTTGCAATTAGGCTCCGACTCTGAGGCAAATAAACTCGTTGTTAAAAGTGCATTAACTATGACCTGCAGCTGTTTGATCTGGTGCTCTAATCCTCTTAGCCCTTCTTAACTAAACAAAGGTGGGTGGATCAATAGTGACATGGTTTTGCTCCAAGAGAGCAGCATGTGCAAGTCAGGAGGTGCAACACTCCTTTTGTATAATTACTAAATAGATGTCTCTGCACAATGCACTGCAGTGATCATCTTAAATGATGAGGTCCTTGTATTTAGAACGTCTGAGGCTACGCTGTGACCATGTCGCTGTTGGGATGCTACTTCTCTCTATACAACATGGGCCTTTCCTTGTGCTCATCCCCATTCTACAATGGCTTAATACTAGTGAAATTAAAGAAAGATGCCCTGTACTTTTCCTTGATTCATTTGTGTAGCCTATTCTTGGTTGCACATCCTTTGTGCTCTCTTGCAGCTGATGGGAAGTCACCAGGCTGTAGCACCTGCATATATCCCAGCACACTGGGCTCCTGGATCCTAATGTGCAGAGAGGCAATCCTAAAAGCAGTATGCTAATGGAGCTGATTTTTTGGGAGTGTAAGATGGAGATATATATCTACATGGCACTTTTGGAGGGAACAAAAACACAAAATTCAACCCAAAAAACCAATTTGGGCTGGTCCGAGTTCTATTTCATATCATTATGTGGTACAAAGCTTCACCCTGCCATCTGTGAAATGGATTTAATGCCCCTTAATTTCTAGTCTAAATTTACTCTTGTCTATTGACATGAACTGATAAACAGCTGCTGCATTTCACTGGTGTGTGAACGAACTAATCTATTTTGCTGCCTTCCCCAGCAGTGCATTTTCAAACTTACAAAGGTAATAGTGTGTGCAGAGCACTTTGAAAGCCTTGCACAAAAGGCGCAACAACAATGCAAAGAGCTACTGTCAATATTAGTGAATCACTTCAGCCACAAAGGGAAAGCAGGTTTCCGCTTTAGAACAACAAACAAATCACAGCAATGTTTACTGAGAACTTTAAAGATAACAGCAGCTACATGAATACTAAGAATTATTAAGGTTTCTTTGTGAAAAGGTCAATTGCATGGTGAGAAACAGTACTGCATCTCTCAGGCCCATCTACAGGCAGAATAAGCACCTTTTGGTTACAGGGAACCCAAAACTTTTAGCAGCCCACTATCTGAAAAATCAGAGATGAAACAAGCTCCAAGTGGGAAGGTTTCCATGCCTAAAAGTCCCATGTTGGCTGAATAGTGTCTTTGCTGAAGTTAGATTCAACTTCAGCCTGGATGGGGCAGTGAAGGACTTTGCTGCCATTTCTCCATCATGGAGCTTGCTACACAGAGCTAGTATGCATATCAGCCAGCACTAGTGAGAGCAAGGAGGGAGCTACAAGCTGATCCCTTCAACCTGTGCTAGCCCCACATGTCAAATTTTGTTTAGAAATAGGAAAAGTCAGTTATAGCCCAATATCATTTATAAGAAGAGGACCTGGTAACTGCAGCCTCTCAGAAGGTGGTCAGAAGATGCTCTGTGCTGGGCATAGCACCCCATTCTTCTCATGTTGCATGAAAGCCCCGAGTGTGGTGGCCAGTCACAGAGGCAGCTGGACACACAACTTGGAAAGTCCTACTCTAAACGGTGGGGAGCAGACATGCATCTTCCCATGGACAAGCATAATTCCAGAAGCAGCTCTTTGCTGAGTAGCTGCCCCCTTTGGGGTGAGACCACTCTCATAAGGAAATACATCTGTCAGAAAGGAGAGGCTACCTGCAGATACTGAACACCTGCATGTTGTCTCAGCTTGCTTACTCCAGCTGTCACAGGACCACTGTTGGCTTGCCCTGTCCTCACTTCTATGTTCTGCTATCAGGAAAAAGTAGGAGGCCTTCACCAACAGTGGATGCTTCCACATTTTTTAGCAAGACTGCTTGGTCATTACAGCCTGTCTCTTATTTAGAGTATATATTGCTCACCCAGTATGACTACTGAAGACCTTCTGATGATCATCCTCCTCATTTACAACTGTGAAAGGGCTTTTCACCATAATAGTGTGGTTGTCCCCAGGTGTTGATCTGAGGATAGTTTAGGGAGAAAGGTCAATATTGAGGCTGGGCTGCCTAGAGTCCCTCTAGCATTCTCCAAAACAGTACGTTCATCTTCAGCCCAGTGGGGGCTGTGAATAAAACTATCCTCTCCAGTGTCTCTTATTAAAGAAGTTGGAGTTCAATCCCATGCAATGCTTGTGGAGTTTAAGTTCCCAATAAGGCTCTTGAGATTGCTGCATATACAGTATTTTTTAGTCTTTTGCAGAACTTACCCCTGGATACAGTCATGCTCAAAGCATCTGGCATAATTCTTTGGTTCTGTACCTGTTAGTCTGCAGTTTTTGTTAGGCACAACATTATTTTAATTAAAAAATACAGCAGCATGAATTACCTAAACAAATAGATTTCTCTGGTGTCTTCTTGTATTGTTGGAAAAATTAAAGCTTTTGTTTCTAATGATGACTGGAAATTGAACAGCAATTTCAGCTTGCAAGCAAAGATATGCCCACTTCCGTTCTCTTCAACAGAACCGTGACTTCTTACTTAACTTACAAAAAGAATAACTTTAGGATTGGTAAGACATACTTGCACTGAGTAAATTACACTACTTTGTGCTGGCTCACTAAAATAATGTGGGGTTTTTTTGTTTTTTTGTTTTGTTTTTTTAACGCACTGAAGCAAAAGTGCAACAGTTCAGCTGAATCCTAGGCAGATGTCTCTTAAGCAGGGAATATTTGGTTTCTTTACAATCTTCCCTGTCTTTAGTTTTTAAAGCAATTTTGCAGTAGTTTGTCAAGTTTTGAAGGCAGCTGAAGTGCCTGGATTTATGTACTGAGCTAACTTTATATCTCAACTCACTAAAATGAACTCTAATTTTTTTGGTTTTTGGCTAACAAGATGTAGTATATACTATTTATACTACAGAAATGACTGGGGTTTAATGGGGTATCTTTCATCAGCATGTTTCAAATATAGCTCTTCACAAACCATCTGCAATTTGCCCTGCCTTCCCCACACAGGCACTGGTAGCATGACTAAGTGTCCCAACCACAACAAAAGCCAAAATTGCTGTTGAGAGTTCGTTTTCCATGCCTGCATCAATTAGTGATCCTGTTTGCATGTGGCTATGTGTAGCCCTCTTACTAACTGCTGGAAGACCTGTACACTGCACGCTTCTCCCTTAACTCCTTTCACAGACCTGGGGAACAAGTGCATTGCATAGTAGCTGTGGGTAGTAAACCATAGTGTCGCATATATATGCACATGCAGAACATACGTATATACCTACCACTTGTACAACATCTGTGCTGTTGTGCCCAACAGTTGAATTTCCGATGGACTTGCACCAGTGAATGATATGTCCTGGTTGGTTTGCCCAGTAACTGGTCCTCCCCTATCCATGTACCTAGACAGCAGGGTTAGGGATGGATCCCCATAGCACTGTGTACACATTGCAAAATGCTATCAGCTGTTCTGCTGTGTTCCTGTTGCTGGACAGATTGACAGATCGACAGATCAAGATGCTACAACTGAGGAGGACATCTCCTTGCTTATTGTTTGGTTGGTAGCTTTTGCCATCATTTATAACTCTCTGAATCATCTTTCATGGAGCTTCATGTAGTAGCCAAAATGTTATCAAAGCACTGGGCTGGCAGGAGGACTTTTTCTGTTGGGATGTCACAGGTGGGATCTTACCTCTAGCCCCATGTGGCACTTGGAAGTAAAGAGGAACGGTCTGAGCTAGCGCTGTCAGCAAAGGAAGGGCAGCAGCACCATGGGGCTGCAGTGCAAAGGCAGCTCCCAGGCCAACCCCTGCTCCCGTCGCAGTCCTGCATTCAGTAATGCCAGGCAGAGGTCCTAGCCCATGGTGACCCCATGGCAAGGGCCTCATGCATCCAGGGAGCATGTACTGTAGGGGCTAATCAGTTCTGCAAACTGTTCCAACAAGCCCTTCTTGGGCAACCTAGGTTTACAGTCATGCTACTGTGGTCGGGGTGTATCTCTGTCAAACCGTATTTGCTACAGGGCTGCATTAGCTTTTCCCTTGCTTTTCCTTCATGCGGAGGAGTCGGAGGATGCGTTCATTTTTTGTTAGCTCTTCTGGAAGTTCATTTGCCTGGAATGAAAAAACCCTTGGGTTAGCAGAAATGAACAAGTATTTCCAAAACATGGTTTGAAAACATTCAACTTTAGAGAAGATGCTACTGGGCATTACAATGATGGGTTTATTCCAATGTTGCCCTACCACTGTTGGAGATATCTTAAGAAATCATCTTTCAGCATGCAATTCCCACTTAAGTCTTAAAAATAGTCCAAGTGTGGATTCAAATTGGTCATCTTATTTTGTGCTGACTGTCCAGGTTAAATGGTATCCCTTGGCCTCCCTATGCTTCTGCCACAGAAGTACTGATTTTTGTGGAAGATGAAGCAGGTCTTTAAGTACCAAAGTCCAAAAAAAGTCCATAAAGATCCAAGAGAATACTTTAATTGCTATTAAATAATCCATGCTATTCTGTAGGATTGGTAATAGAACATCAGAGTTTGGTCTTCTGTGTGTATTGCATACAAATTTGGTAACAAACTGTTTTTATAATGAAGCTACTTCTGAAAATCAGGAATTCTGTCCTGCAAATGTACTCTGTTGTGCCAAATTGCATGACATTAAAAAAAAAAATCAGTAGGCGAGATTACAGGCATAGACTTTCTCATACTGCACACCCTTCTGCTGCAGATCTCAATCAGTAGCACAAAAATCTCGTGTGTTGTTTGAGTGACAGCAGCAAATCAAAATGCCTGTTAATGCCTACTGTGTAAGAGTCGTTAACTTTGCTGCCATCAAGTGGAACGATACAGAAATAACAGGCACAGATTTGATATTAAATGACCAAAACATCCAGAAGGTATGTGCTGCGTTACTTGTATTACAAACTGTCATTCACCCAGTCATAAACAAGAAGTTAATACCAGACCACCCATGCACAGCTTAGCAAACCCAGCTAGATCTCAAATACTAGAGACAAATAGTTCATAAACACAAGTCAGAGGAAGGCATTTTCATGGAAATTATCGAACATGTAATGTTAAAATGCTTTGCAGACAAAAACCAAAAGCATTTTTTCTGCAGAAAAATTGTTGTTATAAAAAGAATATGAAACTATTTCACTAAACTAACAGATTTACAGTAAGATATGGTAAAGATACATACAATGCAGGATTTCTTTGTGTTAGCAATATGCTGAATTCTAACCAAGTTTTCTTATCGGAGGCACCCAGATACACATTTCTTTTGCTGCAGAAATATCATTCTTACTCGACCATAGGGAGGTATGGTGTAACTTATGACTTACGAGAACATAACATATGGGTTTTTTTCCTGAAATGCAACCTAGATAGTCCATGAATAGTTATAGTTAACAATTTGTGGTGCTTGAGTGAGTGAGTGCATGGTTTGCATATTCTGAGATTGATGTTACTTCACAAGAACCAGCATCACCAGTGGCACTGCCCAGCACTCTTATAGATGCCTGTATACAGCAATGAATGGACTTAACAGTGATGCTTCAGGAGAGGAACAGGAGGCAACTGTGGACTAACACTGAAACATGGGCTGCCACTGCTTCCATGGCACACATGGCTCCACTGCTCAGTGCTTCCCACCTGCCCATTGACCAGAATAGTGTGCCAGGATGTACCTTGTTCCTCAGGCATGGGTCTGCTCCTGCTTCAAGGAGCAGTGCCACTGTCCTCACATTGCCACTCAGGACGGCCGCATGGAGAGCAGAGGTCCCATTCTAGAAAATACCAATGGAGATGTTTGTACCGTGCGTGGGAAGAAACAAAAGGCAGTGAAACACAAATGTTTGCAAAGAACAAACCTATGAACAAGAAAGAAGTAACATGGAAGAAATTAGATCATTAAAAGTATAGTGTCTGATTTAGACAGGGTGCTGGTAAACAGGGTGCTAGCAGGCTATGAAGGAGGTGATTTTAAATACTTTAAGAAAAATGAGAGTTAAATTCACTTCACCACAGCAGTATTTCCCTTTAAAAATTACCCTTGTCAATTGATTAGAGGTGAAACGGACACAGCACTTGCTTCTGCCTGGCAAAACCAGCCATTAGCAAGTGAAACAGAAGTGCAAGCAGTAATGGAAACCATCTGTGCATTTTATCTTCTTTCTCTGATGATTAATGGTCTCAGTATCAGACAGCTGAATGGGTTTTTTTTTATGGTTGGCCTTTTGTCTGTGGCTGCAAATTGACAGCTCAAATAAGTGTGGAAGCTATTTCATACTTGTAATTAACAACTAAGTTAATGCCACCTGGATTTTCAAGTATGGAAAAATTGACAATGTTGCATGCACAGAGGCTATCAAAGTATGTGATTTATAGATACATATAATTAGATAGCTATTAAAAAGTAACTTCCAAATGTGTTACTTTTCAAGTCACTTTCTGACTTCAAATGAAAACAAAAACAAGTAGGGAATCTGCTCCCAACAGATCTCTTAGGATACTATTTTGCTGACAAAATGCAATAGAAGGCCACATACAGTGCTAAGAGCTACACTGTTAGGAGCAATCCATTTACAGTAAGAATAAAAACAAATGATGAAAAGCAGGAAAATTCCTTCTATGACTTCTAAGCTTCCTTATTCCACAAATCAAACTCACAATTTTGTTTGAAAAAATTAATTTGTGTGTGGCATTACAGGCTAAATAAGTTAATTTAATTTTTCTCTTGATTATTTTTTTGGGCTCAGACTCCTTGTAATCTTCCTGTCATAGTCATAAACATGAAATCTTTCATCAGAAACTCATTCTTGAGTTCTTGTCTAAAAATCCATGTGTTTCACTACTAACCTTCAGCAGGCCAAGAGTGGGAGAGAATTTCAGCAACTCTTCTATCACATTATTGTACCCCTTAATGGCAGCCTTCAGTAAAGCAGTCGTACCATCCTTTGAAAGAGACAGGAAGGTCAGTCCAGTTGTTAGCAATGCTTTACCTGCACTCCCTTTGGCTGGAGGGAAACACCAGCTTTCCCCCACACCTCTGAGAAGAGGGTCTTTGCTCAAAATTTTTGAGCATATGCTGTGGTTTTAGAGCATCAGGAGGATTTTTGCTTTGGCAGGTGAAAACTTCGGAGTAAAATGAACCAGTGACACCATAGATCAACTTTATACAGACATTTCCATTCCCTTATTCCAGAAAGTCCCTTCAGAAAGCTGTCGTAGACAATGGGAGAAAGGGAGCCATGTTGGGACTTTACATCATGGCAAATAGGACAGACTCTGGGGACACCAGACAAACTTGCAGCCTCAGATAAAGCTTGGAGGTGTTAAGCTGCAGACAGAGCACAGGAAGAAGCCTACTCACATCCCGGGCAGCATCTCGCTCAGCTCCACGAAGCAGCATTACTCGTACCACTTCACTGTGTCCCATCTGCGATGCAATCCACAAAGGAGCTGTCCCATCCTACAAACAGAGTAAGACTGCTAATGGTTGCATTTTGAGATCCTGTGCTCCCTGATATTTTACCACCAAGTATGCCTATTGGATTGGATGTACTTCAACCCCAATTAAATCTCTCATCACAGAAAGACATACACGTATTTGCTTTCAGAAGCACATGGGAGCTTGGTGTAACAAGTCAAAACAAAACTGCTCCAGTTGTGGAGTAGAGCCATCCTTAGCTGCTTTCTCTTACATAGTTGGCCTGAAACATGCATTACTGTCCGAACAGTTAAAAGCCACTTTGTCTTAACAGCTGTACCTCAAATACATGTGGAAGTCTGAAATGTAAAGGCCAAAGTGTACTTTGAACTCTAGGTGGCTAGATGTGACAGAAGATACACACAAGTATCAGCATGCATGGGGAGATTCTGCAGCTGGATCTCTGTACATGTGGAGTAGAGGTTGTTTACAGAAGTTAAGGAGCAATGCAAGATGATCACCAGCTTTCAACATTAAGTTACGTTACCCGTCGTCAAGGAACCTGTTAAAAACATCCTGCCGTACACTGGTGGTGAGTGTTTCACAAATTTTATGTTCAACAACTCCACTAGAAAACAAGAAAATTACCAAAGAATCCAACAACAAATAATCTGTTTTGGAAAAATTGTCCTGTGCAATCATTACTTGAGCAGAAAACTTCAGAAAATAAAATGCACATTCAGAGTAAGCTAAACTTTGTGATTTTCATCCCAAAGGCAAAGGTGAATTGAAGCGCTAGAAGTGTTTCTCACTTCAATCAGAATTTAGTTTTGTGTCTTTCCTCCTTTTCCTTCTAAATGGCCTGATTCTCCAGACTACCGGACTCCAGCAGTTATGTGGTGCCAAAGTGATTCTTGTGAGCCCTTAACAAAAGGCTTTTCCTGTATGGACTTAAACATAGAAGTGAAGCCTCGTGTAGCAGGGTGCCTGCTTCTGCCTTCAGCAGTTGTGAGTTCCGCTCACCACCCACAGCAGTGTGAAGACTTGGCAGGAAAAAGGAAGACAAATTATATCGGGGCTTCCAAAAGAACCTTAATGAGAAGTTACAGGAGAAAACAACTTTTTACTTTAAATAAGATATTTCTACCTTAATTAAAGAAGAAATCTCTCTCTTTAGTGCCAGTTATTCATATGACTTGCCCATGCAGTCCAAAAAACCACTGTTGCACAAATTCACTGCTTTCTATGGGCTAGTGACTTAATCCTTTCAAGGAAACAGAAAAGTTATTTCTTTCTTTGGTATGATATTCTGAGTTTCCCTATTTCTGATTCTGAGAAAGAGCAAATGCACATTCTGAGATCTTCAGTCTTCTCAATTGGTAAGGAACAGGATCTTTGCCCACTCTTGTATCATTTCTCTATAGATTAATTCAAATTAGTGACTGACCTCATTCTAGTATGTATCCTGTTAATACAATGAGTGTTCTTTCTGATTCTAAAATAACAAAGGCTCTCTTGTATACAGTGTATGTGATGTTAGTGTGATGGCAAAAACTGTCCCTCTCCAGTTGATAGCTTTTTCCCCGCTGTACTTCATATTTTTCTAATCTCCCCCCACCAGAGGGCTCTAGTAAATAGCAATAGGGGCACTGAAAAAGCCTATGAATGTTGGAAAAGGGAGCAGTTGAATTTGCCCACACAATTGAATCTGCATAAAGAACGAATGCTGTGAAAATCCACACTTCTGTTTATACAAGAAATGCAAGCTCAAGCACAGCATGCAAAACATAGCGGCTTTCTTTCTCTCACAATGAAGTTTGTAAGAACAACTCGTATTTCCAGGTATAAATGAAAAGGAACAGAAATGTTGGGTAACATCAACCTCAGTATCTCAGCTATAGACTAGAGGCAAAAAAGACATTGTGAGAAAGGATGACTGTCTTGGAGGATTTAGCCTGAAGAGAAGAATGATGATAAAGTTGATGGTGTGCTCATACTGACAATTGTCAGCTTTTCTCTCTTAAGCAGATAGCATCTAATATGCAGATTTATGCAAATGCATATAAAATTTATATGGAGTAAACGAATTTTTTGTCCGTTTTCATGTTGCTATATGGTGCAAAACAGATATTACATTGTACTAAAAGGTCACATGAAAATTCCTGTGTAAACAGACATTAGGGCTTAGAGACAAGTCAAAAAGAAAGTGAGAATAGGGAAAGACACAGTTCAAAAACTGTTTTCCTTTCCTTGTCCCTCTGCCCACCCAGCAGACTGCAACCCACTACATTCCTAGAACAATGTTAAATACACCATGTGTTTTTAAGCTGTGCTTATTTCTGTATTTGATTACAAGCTAGTATATATGGACTACCTCTCATTAGATGCAGCAGCCAGCGGTTCCAAACATACTCTAATGAAAATTTCCAGTGCTCTTTATCTTATCCGTTAGCTAATGACTTTGCCTTGCAGCTTTGAATCTCAAATGTTTGCTTGTGGCTTGGAGTTTTAGAAAGGGGCAGATTACGGTGGGAAGTAAAACACCCTTCAAATTCCCAGTAAGGACTTTTAGGTACAGAGAGCCCCTACTCTCCAGTTACTTAGCACCATCTCCTCCACTGTTCTGCCCATCAGTCTACTCACACTACTACACCATTTCAATTCTTGCTAATTGCAAATTGCTTGTTTGCCTGAAGTCTATACTCTCTATACATTTACTGGCTTACCTATATGTGTAATTGCATATCATTTGTTAAGAAAAAAAATCATTAATTTTCAGAGTATTTGGAACCTGCTTACCCAGTCAGACTAGAGCCTGCTGGGACACAGGCTGCCAAAACAGTGTAAAAATCATTGGCAGATAATCTTCTCGCTTTGAGTTGAAGAAGTAAAGAAGCACCTCTTGCACGAGGCTTCAGAAACTGCACCAAGCTCTGTCTAGACAAAAAAAGATTACAAAAGAATTCCTACCCGGCTCTGCAGCTAAAATCCAAGAGAAAATACATTGTCAGGAAAGAAACTTGCCAAGAAGCTTCACCACTAAGTCTTGTGAGAGCTGAGCTGAAGGGCCTGCGCGTTGATAGCCAGTGCTGTCCTAGATGCTCTATGGTACCATGAGTGCTCCCATGGGACTGGGAGATGGGACATGAGCCTCAAGAGGAGCTGGTACCCGCTATAGCAGCAAGAGGAGGCACACAGGGCAGATGCAAGCACTCAGGCACATGAAGTAAGCCCCCAAATTCTGAAGGTAGAGAGGAAAACTTGGACACCATGAGGAAGAAGCATGAACTCACACCTGGCACTCTGCAGCCTTATATTCAATGTTATGTTGCTTAGAAAAGTTTCCTACAGCAGCAAGGCCGATGTGGCTTGTAACTGACAGTAAGAGTGGTCTGGCATCGAAACTGCTCCATCTAGAGCTACATTCCTCATGACCAGCATGGCACCTTCGAACAAAGTACAAATCTGTTTGTTAGTGAGACACCAAAGTCCATCCAACCATTACTTTACTAATTAAACAGTAAAAATGTTCCATTTGTTAAGGAAATGTTTCAGATTACAGTGGGCCCAAATACAAATGCCACAGACTTATCCAGGCATAATCTTAGCAGGGATCGTACGTACCCTGAAGCAAAGTAAGCCCATCCTGCCAGAGATGAAACAGAGCCAGTAGGAACGTTCACACAGAGTCAAGTCTTTGCCTCAACTAAGATTTAAAAATGCCTCATGAAACATTCTGTTGTAAAATTAGATTAGAGAACTAAAAAAATATTGTCAGAAGAATTAGCTGGTGCATTACAGTTATAGTTAGCAGGATGCAGATTTTATGGCAATGTGGTTCAGCTAAATCTAAGGCTCCCCAACTTTATTTTGACCAGCTCAAAAGGCATTAATGCACACCTTAGTCTATCCTACTCCACTGATCTTTTAGACTGAGTGAATTAACAGTTTTTAACATCTTTTAATCTTGATCTTGGGAGACAGTGTGGAGGAAGCCTAGGAGCAGCCAAAGCATCAGACCAGGGAGTAGCTGACAGCACAGTGCTGGAGAGGTGCCGGAGGGGGCAGCAGGAAAATTACTTCAGTTTGAACACATAAAATGCTAATCTAGTTTCCCTACACTACAGAGCAGCAAGTAGGCTACACAGACCTACAGGTGCAGTATAAGTCATATAGATCAATCTCTGCTGCCAGGCTATGATTTGTTAGGCTTTTGGTGTAGGTGAAGGGGAATACTGAAAATGCCTGACAAAGCTTGTCACATGCCACGCTGTCCACTGTTATTGGAGTTTTCACATTCATTTGCCCTCGCCTGATGATTTTTTAGTTGCTGCAAGTCAGTGATCACAGCCACCTGGCAGACATACGTGACTGATTGCAAGGACAAGACCTTATCCCATCAATTTAAAATGTGCAGTGAAGACCCAGGACAGCAACCTTGCCTGCAGGGTTTCAGCAGACCACACAGGAGACTTTATTAAAGCAAACAAAGATTCCTGGGAAGCCCTGTCTCTAACCAGACATTTCTATGTGTTGGGAGTAAAGCTAGCTGTGCAATTCCCACATCTGGCGACTCAAAGCAGCATATTAAATGTGCCGTTTAAGCTCCAATTTTAGAGTCAAGAAGCAGCTGAACAATTAAGGAACCCATTTTTGGAAACTAAGAGAGTTTTCATTTTTATCTGTACACCATGTATGCTATGTATGCCATAAATAGTTTGACACCTAGGAAGTCTCTTGCACCCTTACCTAACACCAGCATACAGTGATGCAAGGTGGAGCTAACCTTTAGCTCCCTAGCAGGGACTTCTGAACCAACCACAGATCTAACTCAAATGATCAATATTTGAACATTTAATGATCAAACAGCAGCCCCACTAACTGCAGAGGAGGTAATCTCATGCTTATGGTTACCGCTTGTTGTAAGTTTTTGCAGGATTAGGGCTGCATCAAAAGAAGTGTGATCAACAGGATGAGGGGAGGTGATTCTCCCCCTCTACTCCATTCTTTTGAGACCCCACAATCTGCCTTCCAGTGAAATACTTCCATGGGGCTCTGATGCCTGGAGAAAATACCAGTGTTAATTTTTCATAAGTGTAAAGAAATCAGATCCCAGTTCTGCCCTCAAGTATTGAGTTTACCTGCCGTGGCTGGTTAACCTTTGCTCCTGAAGAAAGTAGCAATCGGATGACATCCAGATAGCCTCCTTGTGCTGCCAGGAAAATTGCAGAAGCTCCATCCTAAGAACAAATACATCCTTCTTACACTGCTTTGAAGTGATGACATTTTTCCTCACAAAACCAAACCAAACTGAATCAAGTTCTGGTACTTAAGCCATTATGCCATATAACAGCAGGTATACAGCCATGCTCAGGAAATAATTGCCAAAATCCACAGTCTAGCTCATAACAAACCATGGTAACATTTTCATTCTGTATGCACAAATGCTGGCTCTCATCACATATCAAACCAAACATTAAATCCTGGTTCTGGAATCCTAAGAGTCTAGTTCATTGAAGTGTTGTTCTATATAACAAGAAATTCATCCTGTACAGCAATGTAGTTTCACGTAGCTTTTAGATGTTCATGCAGAAGTGTTCTGTTACATAGACATACGCTGAAAATATGTTCAAGTACTTTGCGAGACTGGAGGCTCCAGCACTGAAGTCTGCCCCTGAGACTAGATGAGTCAGTACTCTGCCATACTACTGGGCCACCCTAACAACTATCAGGCCACTGGCACACCTTGTAAAAGAGACTTCACCTGTAATATAATAATGTAAAAGTAGAACACGTAAGACAGACTGTGTCATAGCCCTATAAGAAACCAGCATTTTCTTGCAAAATCTTGTAAAAGAACAAAGCTTTTGAAGAACAAAGATTGTAAACAAATCTGGGGTTTTAATTTTTCCTCAACGTGTCTTTAATGTGCAGATGTTCTCAGAATTTGACTTCACAGGAATTTCTTCCTTAGGAAAAGAATTTAAATGTCATATTTCATTAAGTTTTTTTGATGAGAAAATTTCAAACAGCATTATCATCCTTCCAACCAACTAGAAGTGGAAATCTGCACTGAGGGTAGGACAGGTGTTTACCCATCCTATAACCACAGCACTCAGCACAGAGCATGCTAGGGCAAGTTTTCTCAAAAGGTGAGACTCTTTTACTTTAAATAGAGACGTCCCTTCACTGCATCTCAGATATGCAAATACAGAGCTCATGTCATCTCATGCATATGCAAACTACAGGGCATTTTAGTAGAAGTCTGTTGTTGCTCTTGTTGGCATATCACTATGTTGGGACCAAACGCTACTATCTGCTAAGAGATACTGCACAGCTACTCTTCTTTCTGCAAAACTCAGCACAGACTTGGTGAAGCATGAGCTGAATATAGTGCCCTAGGGACTGAATTTAGAATGTTTGGCTTTGATTTCAAGACAAATGTCCTGGCAAACAAAAGAAGTGTCTGCTGGCACTACAAACACACACCCCTGGGCTCTCTGAGGGGCTGTTTTCTCTGGTTGCTATGGGAGTATATGAAATAACAGGATGGTATTAGATCCTTTGCAGGCTTCCACCAGAGACAAGTGTAACAATAACTTTTCCATTTAGAAAGTAAACAAGATTGTGTAATATTAAAAGAGCTTTTTATTGTGGCATCAGTAAAGATGGAGGACCTTGGGTTCCTTATCACCTACATGATTTGAATTGATGCTGTAATGAGAAGGCTGTTTTAAAGGCTATAACATATTTCTGCAAGACATACTGTTGAGTTATGGTATTCTCACATGGGTAAATTTAATATTAAAATATCTATCTTGATGGTTTTGGGAAGACTACCTAAATGCATGCTCAAAATCCCTCCCATTTTGTTGTCTGCCAGTGAACCTGCCGGCCAGTTACTGCTTTTCAAATGCAGCTTGGCAATATCCCACAAAAGCAGCCAAGCTAACACTCATTTTCAAGAGATTGTATTCTTATTTTATTAAGCAGATGTTTCTGCCTGGTTTTGCCCAATGGCTGTAAGCAATGAAAATACATCTCTAAATGCAATTGCACATATTGCTCATTTCCAAGAGAGACAATAAGGAAGTTATTTTACTGCCTTCACTTCTAGGTAAGTCTCCGCAGGTGTGGCAGCATGGCTACTTCTAAATTGAGTGGTAAACCCCAGGATTACCATGCAGAGGTATGAATCACTGCCCTCAGATTAGAAAGGCAACTGCTATTTGCACAGCAGTGCAGGTGAAAAACCTTTCTTTATAAATACAGGGTGGTGGCAGCACAGAGGTGGAGATCCCCTATGTGTCTAGTACACAGCGCTCAGTGGCCTCTGCAGTCACACTTGTGGGAGCTAAGACTTCAACAGCATCCTGCAGATCCAAAGTCCCTGCAAAAAGCTCAAAAAAACTTATATCCCTGTGGAACAACTTCTTCTTTGTCAGTTTTGAGTGCCCCAGGGTAGGAACGAGCAGTGGGAAGTGGAAAGAAAATCTACCATTTGTTTCTGTTGAATGCTGAAATGCTCAATATTTTTGTGTCTCAGTTGCAGTAAATTAAATCCAGTGCCTCATTTGCTCAGTCCAGCTTTCTGAAAAGTCAACTAAACCAACATCAGTTCAGCTATTTTAACCATCCTCTGCCCTGGAGGGCAAACACTGTCAAGCTAGAGACACATCTATACCAAATAACATATTTTTAACTAATATTTTAAAAAATAATTTACAGATATTTAAAGACTTAAATATTTTAACTTTTACTACTCTTTCTGGCAGAAAACTGATGATCTGATTCTCTAGTACCTCAGCGGCTGTATTACTATTCACTCTTTTGTCTGCAATGAAAATCATTGGTAGGACATGACATGGTCTTTTGTTCAAGGCTAATGGGTTACGCAAATCTGATCTAGATTTGATGCTTTATAGAGATAACAGATCAAAAGACATCCAAAACATCTTTTCTGATTTTGTACTACTTCTCCCAGGCTTATGAAAAGCAGACAGTTAACAGAATTCACATCTTAGAAGAGTACTATAAAACCACATCTGGCAAATGTTTCTCTGTGCTGGAGTCAGACCATCTGCTGCTGTCCAACCAACAGCACATTTGTTCCATCACCAGTGTTGTCAGTATTATCTGTGTCAAACAACTTACATAAAGTTGATCATGAATGTTGGCACCATGCTTCAACAGCGTTTCCACTACTTTTGCATGGCCGTACTGACAAGCAGCTAGAAGTGCAGTACCTCCATCCTGTGAAAAAGCAAAGAATGGGTACAGTCAGGTAAGAGTCAGGTGCTGGAGTAAACATCACCATACAAAAAAGAAAAGCAGATTTTATGGCTTTTCAGAATTTGGCTCACAGCAGTTCTGTAGCCACTAGCTGCTGAATGTTTCATAAGTTTAGCACCAAGTCTTGCCATGCAAATCTTTAAACTTGGCTCTGTCACTATAAACTGTTTTCTCCTGAGTTTTTTATAGTGCTTTCTGTTCTGCTTTTTGTTCCTCGTCTTCTGCTTTCCCACTAGAAACTTTGTTTTGTTTCCTTCACAACTCCATGTCTCTTCCTTTTACAGCCAAATCCCACCCTCCTGCCAACCTCTTCCACCTACTAAAGGACAGCACACCTTTCCCCTGCTCCAAGCCTACTGATATTTACTCTTCTTTAGCCAGAACTAGCTCCCTGTCTTTTCCTGCCTCTAACCTATTGACTGTTGGCCTGAGGAAGAGTAGGGAGGGTGCATTTTGAAGCATGCTAACCAGACCAAAGTCAGACCAAACACATGACCGCCAGTGAAAGCCACATTACTTCCGCTGAAGAAGTGAGATCCCTGCAGGTAGGATCAATCCTAGGCAGTTTTGTTGCTGCACGTCAGCACTAAAGGGAGACCTAGGCACATTCATTGAATCCTGCTTGTAGACATGCTCTCCTGGGAGACATCTGAGAAGGGAAACACCTCAGTGTCCTGGCAATTGAATCCAAGCCATCTGAAACAACTGAGATAGATAGCAAATGTGGATCTTGCCATCTTAAATGCACTGTTCCCCACTCAAAAGTTACCAGTATTTCTGACACTAATATGGGGAAGGTCTTATCTTCTGCCTGGGATGGCACCATACCATTGTGCAAAGATGAGGCACACCACTAGTCATCCTCACCAGAGGTCTTCTCTCTCCTTCTCTGCCTTCACCCAATCTCAAGCCCCTCCTCCACAAGATAAGCTATCTGAAGTATTTCAGATAAATTGTTTCTAGAGCTGTTATTAATGTAGGCAGAAGACTGTGTTTTCCCTCAGCTTTGTTCTCTGAAACAGCTCCAAAGTTTTGTCTGAAATTTTCCACACAGACAGACATCCACAAGAGAAGTTACAGCTTGAACAGTCAAATGGATCTTTTATAATGGGAAGTGCCAATCAAATTTATTAATCTGTGGTGCTATATCATGCCTACAATAACCTCATGAAAACTCAAGCTCTGACATGATTGAGCTAGCCCATGGGGACTGTATATAACTGCTGTCAAATTCATCCTTCCTTCCCTGTGATGCTGAAAAGCAAACGAGGCTTAAATGTCAGCAAAGTCATGCATATGAAGCTGTTATACTGCAATCTAAGAACTGCATATTAATTCTAAACTATTTGAGTAAATATGTGTAATCAGGTCGATGGAGTTAAGTTACTCTGTAGTTACAATGTGCCATTAGACTTTCCTGTCAAATTGAACTACCCTAATTTAACAGGAACTGCTGAAACAAAACACACAAGCAATCACAGAGGTTTCTGAATTAAAAAAATGCCTTACACACACTTAAAAACAATGGCAAAAACTAATAGATTTGTGAAACCTATTTCCTGTCTCCAACCAGCTGGAAGACACTTTGCTCAAGTGATGAATTACCAGATCAGAAGGCTACAAACAAAATAGAGAGACATTTTCAAAGACTCTTTCCCTGAATGAAATGGAGAGAGAAAAGGTCAGTGGGTTAAGAAGAGAAACTGTGCTATCCAGATTGGAGGTCCTCTGTGGAGAAGCAGGGAAAGATGATTTTTAGGAAGCTTAAAAATATTGAGGTTCCCTGTATGGAGCATAGACACACTCAGCTGCATATGGGAATAGTTTGTTAATTGCTTTATGGTTTAGTTTTTGCTTTCTAAAAATTAGTGTGTTCTCAACAAATTCCTGTTATTTTAAGGAGATTGTTTGGTTATTAACACAAGTTCTGGAAGGAACCAAATAACAGGTCCCAAACAAAAGGCAGGCCTGCAAAGCTTATCACAGTTAGCACAGCAGAGCTGAAGGCCAACACTTGTTGGAGTCCAATTGTGTGATCTCACTTTGAGAAATTATACAGCCTGAAGTTTAAGAAGGAAGACACTTCTCACAGAGTATACCTGGCGTCTCAAAATGGCAATCCTAACCAAATGTTTGGTTGAATCAATTGAACAGTTTCTGAAAGAATACATTTTTTGAAAGAATAAAACATTTCCAAAATATACCATTTAGATCTTTCAGACTAGAGCAACCAAGTTTTCTCCATCACCCTGATTAGAGTTTGGGGATCAGAAAAAAGCTTTGGATGGTCCCCAGTTCTAGCTGTCCACCCTGAATCAAATATATACTGGGTCAGAAAGAACAAAGTAACAGCTCCTTGGTATCTATCTGCTCTACTGCATGTCTCCTATGAACCTGAATACTTTCAACAGAAAAGACTGTGATTTTATTTGCACACTGGGTGAGGGTACCACTATGATAAGCAGAGGGAGGCCTTTCTGCAAGAAAGAGAAGTCAAAGCCAGGAATCTTTTCCACTGACCATATGGTAAGACAGCACTCAAATAAATCAAAAACCTGTCAAACAGTGCGAAGGCTTATGGTTTCTTAGGAAGAAAATTCAGCTCCTTCTCCCCCATATCAAACTTCCATCTTGCTTTACCGTACACTTTCCTCCAGCAAGCTCTGTCTGGAGGCTCAAGTGTTTTATAGGCCATAGGGAAGACAGATGAGTTATGAATAAAAACAAAAAAAAGTGAATGACAGAGTTTTAACATCCCTTTCAGGCATGTGATGCCCTCTTTCCTTTTTTTGCTTTAGCTGAAATGAGTAAAAAGCTGAAGCAGCATCTTTGATACTGGCAAGCCTTTTGGAAACTCAGAGCAGGGCAGAAAGCGGGAGCAAGGACATGTGAGCAACATAGAGGCACTTCTGGGGCAGTCACCCTTCTGCAGCAGGCAGGGGCTGGTGGTGCAGCCTAGAGAATGCACATCACTTTGGATTTATTCTTGCTCATATCCTGTTTTACTGACACAGTGTAGCCTTTATTAATCCTTTACTGCAAACCCTCCCAGCTCAGATAAGAGACAGTTCTCTCCATTTTCTCAGCTACCTCTGCAATTCTTTCTCTGAAACAGTTTTTCTCAACCCCACACAGTCTGTCATCCCTACACGTGGTACACACAGCAGCTGCCAACCTCCCATGTAAATACTTGGAAGAGTAGCACCCAATAAGACCATGTGATCTGGTGTAGAATTCCCTATTTTCCTACTTCTTCCCTCACCTCTATCGTTATTGCCTGAAAGTAATTTAGAATTAATATGGTGTTTTATTATCTCTAAAATATACCACAAGGAAGGGGAACTGATCTGCATTCACTACCTGCTGAAAAATAGTCTCTGACGTATCACTGAATGTGCACTATTGCTCAGAAACATGCTACCATGCAAACCCTTGTAAGAACCCACATGCTTATTACATGTCTCAGAGTAGGGAAAGAACATGCTTCTATTCATGATGCATATTTCTAGGGGTGTCAGACTGAGACAATGCAGAATAGTATTATTGAATAATATGCATTTTATAATATACATAGAATAACCTTTAATATTACTATTTATTCTGTTTATAACATCAGCAATTATTGATAATTATTTTATTACACTGTTTTAGGACGTTTGCTTTGCCTGCTGTAGTGAATACCAACTCTAATGATACCAGGTGTAACAAAAATTGAACACCTATATTAAGATAGTTCTCCAGTGCTCTTGTATATGAGTAATAAATGTAATAATTACAATTTACAGAGAGGTACATGAAAAAGAAAATGTTGGGCTTTGCATTTCCTTGCTTTAAAGTCTATTTCCTAGATTACATTCAATTTATTCCTTATTTCCATTCCATGTCTTAATTTATAATAAAAAGTTCTTTGCAGATTGATTGATTGATTGCAGTGCCCTTCAAAACCGGCCAGAATCAGACACATCTTTTCCAACACTGCTCTTAGCTGAGCAGTTTAATCAGAAAATACCTTATGTCTGACCTGAAAAGGCATATTTTGTCAACTATATTGTTTCTGGGTTTGGAGGGGATGGAGGAGCCTATTGTCTTAGTCAGCTTTTAACAGGAGGATGGTTTGATGGAATAATTCCAAGCTATGGAAGCCACATTATTAAATGGGAAAACTGAACAGATGAAAAACCACACTCAAAGGCCAGTGGAAGATGCACACTCTCAATGCACACCTTCTCAGTGGAGCCTCCTGCTCAGGTACACACTGCTGCACAAAGTACAAGTTAGTTTCCCACCAAGCCTCAGTCTAAAACTTTGGTGGGTTACCAAAGCCAAGTCTGGAAGCTCTAAGTATTCTTGTGTCTAGATCCTTACTTCAGATGAAAAGCTGCAGTCCACAAGCAAGGCATGAGTGAAAGTACGAACATGACAATTTCCAGGATAGATCCCAGCATTAATGATGAATTTAGCAAAGCTCTCATGTTACTGTTGAGAGAGAGCAGATCTTTTCAGTAAAGAGGGCATGACATGATAGCTAACCTCAACTCGTTAAACCAGTGTCACTTTAATCTTGCACAGATTATTTTAACTCAGCTATACTTTGTTTGGATACTGAGAGCTTTTTTAGGCACAATAGCTTGTGTCATACTTTGAATGCTTAAAAAGTATCTTAAAAGATACTTAGGACTGGCACATGGGCCATGTCAGGTATAAATTCAGAAGAGGCAGACAGGAATATAGAGACTGGGTGAAAAGCTTCAAGGTGGGCAACAGTAGAACTCAAACCCGTATTTGTCCAAAGCCTGAAGCCATTAGGAACATCTGAATGCAGGAATATTTAATTTAGATCTTTACTCCCTTCTATCTGCCCTACTGACTCATGTCAGTATATTTTGTATGCTTCATGAAGACCATAAATTGTCATAAGAGATCAAACGATTTCAAAGGAGTCATTCAAATCACAGACTATAGCATCTTTAAGGATTGGTTGCTGTGGGGTAAAGAACTATTCCTTCTTTAAACCCATTGCTATGGATCCCAGGGTAAGTGAGTGGCAAATGTCTTTGCATATTATTGAGATGCTCCAAAATGTGGCCAGCACATCAAGGACAAGCATATGTAATGAAAATATGCTGGGTTTGGTTCTGTTTGCTGAAAGCAGAGGCTCTATTACTGCTTTGGGCAAAGAAACTGAATTGATACACTGATGTCAGTGATGAACTGAAATTGTTCACCCCACAACAGGGGATGAACCAACTCAGGCTCTACCATCTGTGCTTCTGGCTATTCTGAAAAGATTTTGTAAAAGGGCTGACCTGAACAAATACATAGAAACTCTGAGGTGCATTCCATCCTGGCACAGATGGATAAATAAGAATTTAGGGAGGGCTGAAGCCATTACGCTTTTATGTATCCGATGGTAGTACCCAGAGACATCCCCAAACAGCTGAAATTCCATTCTGTGCAAGTGAAGTACATATACACCTAAAATGAGATCCTACCTAACATGTATAAAAAGACCCTTTCCTCTTGTCCTGTAGGATGGCTTGTGAATAAAGACTATCAACTATCACTATCAAGGGACTGACTTTCGATCAACTTAAGCCATTAAGTCTAGGTAACAGAAGCTAGTCCCAAGTTAATATTTTCACAATTTATTGCATTACACATATCACTCAGAAAATGTTCAAGTGAGGAAATCCTTTTATCATCCTCCTGGTGCCATGCCATATTTCATGTGAACAGGAAAAAAAGCCTTGATTGTTGGAATGTATCAGCATGCAAAACCAGACCCATCATCTTACTTTATTCCTAAATTCAGTCGAGGCTCCAAATTCAAAGAGAAACTTCACTACATCGTTGTGGCCTTGCTGTGCAGCAAAGAACAGGGGAGTTGCACCTGACTGTAAGGAATAAAATGGATTAAAAAAAACCCAAACACATAAGACACTTTACTGAAGTATATGAGTTTCAAATCTAAAAGTATTCACAATCAATTTCATATCAGCTGGAAAGACAGGATGATTTTGAGGACTTCTGATGACACCAGGTATTTTAGGTCAGTTTTATTCCTATTGCACTGAGAAATCTGTCCAGCATTGTATGTTTGAATAAAATCCAAGTTTCATAAGAGGCTTCTGTACAGTTACTCATATAGACCTCTTAGGATTTAGCAACTTCTACCCAGTCACCAGATAGGGAAAAAAGCCCAGAGTGAGAAAAGAACAGTCCTGCATAACAGAGGAACAGCTAATTTGAAAACAACACCTATTCCACATGAAATTCACTCCAGTGTCCAATGCCTTTACAATAGGTCTCTTGACACCGTTTCAGAGCCTCCTCTTCCAGACACATTTATGGGGCTTTCACTTCCCCAAGCTTCACAACACCTTCAAAGTACAAGAGCACTGGTTGAGCTACTGGTTGATTTGAATTTCAGAACAATGCCATTTGTCTTTAGGGCTTAAACTTCATCTGTGCTGCTTCTTCTCTGCGACAGAGTAATTTTGGAGGATTTCAGGGTTTCTTTTTGTCAGCTTGCTGAATCAGTACATCCTGAGCAATACTCAAGAGCAGCCCCATAAAACTGTCCTCAACTTTTCCTTTTGCCCCTGCTTTTCAAGCAGTGTTTACCTAAGGGAAGGGACGTGTTTAAATACAAGTTTTGCTGGAACAGGACCCCACTGAAAGACATTGACATTCACGGTTAGAGCAAGTTTAGGCCAGTAAGTGCAAAGACACTTTTATCATCGAAGACAGCATTTACTGACTCAGTAAATTGCAGATGTCAGCATGAGATTAATTTTCTGGTTCCAGGTTTCCAAGGAAAGTGAGAAACATTGGCTTGTATTGTTAAAGCAACAAACATACTGCTGTCCTGCGCTGCCAGCCGCCTTCCCATGTTACTGCGTGCCCTCCTTAAACTGCTCTGCTCTTAGGACCAGTACAACTGTTGTTTCAGAGCAATTCTGCTTTCTGCATATACAGCACACTGACCAGAGCAGCTGCAGGTATTCCTTACAAACATCTGTATGGAGTACGAGGGGAAGGCAGCTTCTGGAAGCCAGCCACAAGCAAGCATGGTGCAAGAGATGCCTTGAAGGCAAAGCAAAGTTGCAAGGAAGGGTACAGGTGATTAAGCTGTGGGATTGTTAGAGATGAGTTGGCTCAGACCAAAAGGCAGAAACTCCGAAGCATAGTGAGCCAAAATAATCCCCACACTAGCAATGATATCCATTCCATTTTAATGACTGGACTCTGCAAATCAAATGGTAAAGGACGTCTCATCCGAAGAGCTGTAAGTTACTGTGCTGATAAGTAAAACTGCAGATGCATTAATGATGTAAGCCTGGAGTTACATCTCAGATGTAACTGCCCCTCACCAACCAGATGTGCTGGAAATGCTTGATGAATTATTTATAAATGTTCCTCTGGCATCTCATTTCCTATTATAAATTCCAGACATCTGATTCCGTGATGTCCTCAGAACAGACCCTGTTTATACATGCGAGTAACACAGAAGCAATTGGCAAAAATAGCAGCAGATAACACTACAACACTCTTATTATTTGCAATAAACCAATGGTCACTTAATCCCAGGTTGAATGCAGAACTTCTCCTACCTCTCTCTGCAGATTGATATCTGCTCCTTGCAACACCAATTCCCGTACACAGTCTATGTGGCCATAGTAAGATGCTACCATCAGAGCTGTTGTGCCAAGCTGGGAATAAGGAAAAACAAATCAGTACCTTCTACAGACACCTTCAACAATGAATCAGGCTGAATGGAAGAAACAGCAGCACCTCTTCTAAAAAGCTGGAAGAAGCTTATGGTAATTGAAAAACTTGCTATCATTTAAAGCTTGCTATCAAGAATACTGTGAAAACGAGCAATTAGCAGGTGTTAAAGCAAAAACATTACAGACTTGTCTGCAGTGCTAAGGCCTGACCATTTGACAAATACATATGCAATGACTTTGCCTAATTGTCCCAAAATAAGTGAAACAAGGGTAACAAGAACGTTTTTGGCTTATGCACAGCATTTTTATCAGAGAATCCCAAAGATCTTTCCATCATTTCTGGGAGAATAAACTTAGACACAGGAGCTGAGTGACTTAGCTGAGTCACTTAATTCTGAGTCATAGTCAGGAGCAAGGTCTGGGTGATTTGAATACTAATTCCCTATCCAAATTATGAAAGTAATCTTTTCACTTTATATGAGAGAGCTTTCCATACCAGAACTATGTATTGAAGTTCCCCCAGTACACCATAAGGTCACTAATTCCGTGAACGAGGTAAGATTTAGGTTACATGCATGTGGTGTGCAGACAGCTCACAGAAACCACATGCCTGGGGATAAAACTTGTCCTCTAAACCATTCACACATACCAGTTCGATTTAAAGAAGGAATGTATGACATTTCAGAAAAGAAGCATGCAGCCTTAATCATACCAGAATATTATAGTCTAGAAAATGTATATACCTGGTAGAATGGATAAGGCAGGATATTTTACAGTGCATTGTAAAAATTCTTTACTAAAGTTAGCCTTCTTTTGAGAAAGATCAAGGAGTAATGGACCTTATTTCTTTACATTGATCTGTCCTGCTTACTTCATTCCCCATCTGAACATCCTTCCCTCCCTGTCAGAAAGGCAGCCATAGCATCAGCTCCAGAAGTAGTGCAGGACAAATGCTTGCCTACAGGGTAAAAATGAGACTAAAATTAAAAGATAGGTTGAAGTCAATGGGCTTAGAAAATCTTTTGCACTTTTAAGATATTCAAAGTAACAGAGGTCGTGGCAGGTTCATGTTTCAGGCTGGAAACGTGAACAACAATCCTGTACAACACAGACACAACTCTCAGTAAGTCAGGCCCAGCTCCAAACAATACAAACCTGGGAATTTCTCAACCTCAGCTCTTTGCCACAGCTTGGTACAATCGATTACCTCTCCATATGCCGTAGGCAGGACAGCAAGACATATCTGTGTTTTCACCTCATTTCTAATCTCAAAACTGATTTCAACCCATGCCAATTACTGTAAGAAAATCCCCATGAAGTCTACCTCCCATGTGACTGGGTACTTTTTGCTTGACCTTGGTGCCAAGTCCAGGAGATACTGGAGTGGGGGAGGATCAGCAGTTATAAAAGGCCAGTAACTCTTCTAATTATGAGGAGCTTTGCCAGCTGACAGAATCATTGCTACCTGGGCTTAGCTGAGTTGACTCTTCACTGTGATCTATTACTATAATGACATTTCCTTGCAAAGAGAAGCCCGAGGTGTTACGATCCCTGCTTTTAATGTCAGCACCACAAATAACTGTGTAAGACACATTTTCGAGTGCTGGCAAATTCCTAGCCCCTTGCCATTGATGTAAATCATCATGCTATTTTATCTTCAGCTTCAAACTTGCTTCCTGACAAGATAAGGTTTTAAATCATCCCTAAGTGCCACAAGACTCTTATATGCCTATTGTTAGATGCCTGCCACACTCTCTGCACAGCGGGCTATGGAAAGTGATGTAAAATCAGTGCCCAGGGTGTAGGTGCATTTTGTGCATACGCTGTCTTTGCAGTCCACATCTACTCGCCCACTGTTCATCAGCAGCTGGAGGAGAGCCAGGTTTCCTTTTCTCGCAGCCCAAAATGCAGCATTGGCAAGTGGTGTTTCTTTCTGGTGAAAAAAGAAAGAGAAGAAAGAAAGGAACCACTTTGGAAGATACATTGGACAAACATACACATGTGAATTCTGCATTCAAGCCAGACACGTTTCAGTTCAGTGTGCTGCTCTTTCAAAACCAGAGCATGAAAGAGAAGCTAATTTAATTTCTTTGTGCAATTAAAGAGATCAGCCTCTTCATACTACCTCATGTTGTTTCAGGTATTCTCTGTGTCCATGGCAGCCTATGTCTCTTAGCTTGGTCTGTAATGAGAGTCGATGGTGCTAGTCCAGATCCACAGGGAAACGTCACAGAAAACAATGTGCTAACTAGTACCTGTACTGTCTGCTTCTGTGGTGGGGCTGAGCACAGTTAGAAAGGCTGAATCATTCTGCTGACATGTCCTGCTGCAGGACATGCTCCCAGGTTTTAGGCTGGCTCTCTGCTGTCTCCTTCTTTTTTTGTCTTTTCAAAACCCACCACAGCAAAAAGTATTGCTCATGCATTTCTCATACTGTTTAGTCTGCCTCCTCCCTGGAGTTAACAGCCTGTAACTGTGGGCACATGAAATATCTCATGAGTGATGCCAGGAAAAAAAAAGGATAAAATCTTTCTGCCTATAGACTTACAGATTCATTTACTAGGTATGCAGGGCAATATGTAAGTCAAAATTAGGAAACTCTGAAGTCTAGATAACACAGTCCGCTGTTAAACAAATTGGTAATAATATAATCCTCTTTTGATGCTTTCTTAGTCTTAGAAACAATGCCACAGTGTGACTTCTTCTGGATAGAAGCAAATTATCACTGCACCAGCATAGGAGGAGGACAGCATAAAAAGACACAGACTTTGCACCTGGCCTCTTTATTAGATCCATGCAAGCAGCTGCCAAAATGCTGCCCTGACAGGTAAGCACTGTGACGGGTGAATTATGGAGGCAAAACATCACTGTGATGGCCATAGTATGTATCCTAAAGCAGGCTCATGCTGCTGGTTTTTTTTGTAAGGCCTAAAACCACCAACAGTTCATAAAGCACCTTTTCACTGATAGTCATCTTAGACAAAAACAGTGTCAAAAATAGCCGGGGGTCTTGCTCTCCAGTGAATCCTGCCTTCAGGATAACCCAAACGGAGTGCACGGTCAATCATTCAGCTTCAGAAAATGTAGTACATGCTTCTCCATGTCTAAATGTCAGCAGACATGTGTAATGAGGTAGAGAATCAGGATTGAATGGTTTTACGCTTGATGTTTAAAATGCACACATAGAGGAGAGTTTGAATTGCTTCCTTCACTGCTGCAAGGGTAATAAACCTCACAGAAACCAGCAGACACAAGACAAAACCTGTATGAATCTATCACAGATCTGTCACACTGATCACTTTCCATGAGTTGAATTTTCATTATTCATAGATTAGAAAACTGGCAGTTGTTTGAGATGAGAGAAGTCTCAACCACTCAATAAATTATACGACACTTCCTATAAATTGATAGCAATATTTCTTGTGCCAGCACATACAGGGGCAGGAGTCTGAAAAATACAGTAAGAATGATGTATATAGCAAGATCAAATTCTGATCTTCCTCTTACAGCTAATACATTTTTCCAGGTGAATCTGTAGATGATGTTGATCAAAGTAAAGCTAGCAGTTTATACCCTTGCTGGCAATGCAGTAGTGTTTTCCAGTCTTCATATTTTTAACCACTAAAATTTTACGTAAAAACAAACAATTGACTTAAACACACAGTGGCCCATGTTGCCCTTTTTGCTCTGATTTCTTAGGCAGCTACTTAATTATAGAGCTGGTAGTTAGAAATATTGTCTTACTTTATTATGATATTAAGTGGAAAGCTATTGCAAAGAATTCCATTTGGACCTTTCTGAATGGGAAATTAAATACCTTCATATATCTCTATCTCTATTTATATCCATATCTATATCTATATCCATATCCATATCTATATCCATATCTATATCTATATCTATCTATATCCATATCTATACCCATATCTATATCTGTTCTTTTTATACCTCACTCTATCCTTTAAACTTTGAGAAAACTTTAGGATATGGCAATATATCCATATAAGGAAAGATTTATTTCATTCAGCCAGGTTTCCTAGAAGATGACATAGTAGCAATGTGACTGTATTTTATTATGTCCACCATACAATATCACCTTTATTTATCAGATAGGCAGGAGCCAGCATCAATATTCAGGAACTCTTAACTTGCTTTCATCAGTTTACATGAGGAGAGAACTAAATTGCCAGTGCTACTTTAGTCTGGAAGTAGAAGTTCAAAATCATATATTCCTGCCTCTTTTTTTCCCTCTTGTAATTACTAAATTAGCTCTCCAGCAGAGCTGTCCTCATACTTTGGATGAGACCCAAGGAATGGAAGAATTCTCCAGTGCATGAAGGATATGAAATCAGGTTTTTCCCAGTGGTGCTTTTGACCCAATTTGGAACAATTGCTATCAGTACTTGTATTTCCCCTTGTGTCCCCACTTCCTTGTATAAACGTAGAGTAAACAACATGCTCAGACCATCAACCATAATGTGATTAGATAAAAAAAGCAAACACAAATCTGAGCTATTTTACCTGCTAAAATGAATGGAATTTGCAAAATCAGTCAGGTGATCTGCATACGCTACAAGGACAGCCTCAGGGACTACCACGAGGCAATTTCTTGTCTGCTTTCAAACCAAGGATTTATACCTTGGTACTCTTCATTTTCAGGTGGTATCAGCAATGCTGACATTACTGGTAAGCCAAATGTAAGACACTACTTTGGGATTACTAATCTGATTAATTGAATAATTTTTGAGCAATAAATGGGTTTTAAATAGCAGTATGTGACATAAACCTTGACTGCTGTTTTTCAGTTATGGATTCAATCCTGTATCATCAGATATTTAGGGGGAGGTACTGTTGAGTTTCAAGAGCTTAAATGGATGCAATTTCCATGCAATTCTGATTACAAAGCTAGTCTGCTCCTAAAGCTGCCTTAAAGTAAATGATTGATTCTCAGCATTGACAGTCTGGGAACAGAATGTAATAAATGTTTGAAAAAGTGATTAGCTAATGGCTTTGGTGAAAATTACGTTTCATAATGTCATTTGTTCCAGCATCAGCAACTTTCAGGATACAATTTCATCTACCTCATCAAGATCTCCACAGCATTATTTCAAACTCTGGCTGTGCTACTCATTTCTATTTTTTTTATACTTTTATGAGGGCCCAAAGATGAAAAACTGGCATTATATTCATGCTGTACTTACATCAAGCAAAAATACTTATTCATAGAATCATAGAACCATAGACTCATAGAATCGTATTGCCTTGGGTTTGAAGGGACCTTAACGATCATTTGGTTCCAACCCCCTGCCACAGGCAGGGACACCTTCCACTAGACCAGGTTGCTCAAAGCCCTGTCCAGACTGGCCTTGAACACTGCCAGGGATGTGGCAGCCACAGCTTCTCTGGGCAATCTGTGCCAGTGCGTTAGCAGCCTCATAGTGAAGAATTTCTTCTTAATACACAATGTCAATCTCCCTTCTTTCAGTTTAAAGCCATT